>JAWDHB010000305.1:0-24605 GCA_033439405.1 Fusarium sp. NFCCI 5145
ATTTAGCAAAGCTATAAATCTATATATCCTATTACTAGCTAGGGGACTGCATAAAGTTTAGATTATAAGGCAATATATTGCCTAGGTTAATTAGTTTATTATATTTATATTAGTATTAATTAGCTTTAGAGATTAATAATAAAGAGTCTGCTAAGCCTAGAGGAAAATATCTTTTTTATACTTATAGATTAAGGCTACTTATTTAATTAAATTATAAGATTTAGGCAGTAGCTATAAATTATTAAGAATTCTTTTAAAAGGTTATTATATTTTTTATATAGTGCTTTATATCTATTATTATATTTAAAACCTATTATATTATTCTAGCTATGCGGCCCTGATCTTATTATAGGAAAACCACATTTCAATGCCCAGAACAATAAGTGCAAAGCTTAAAAGGTAAGTGTTAAATAAGTTTCAGTCTCTAATATAAATGCTTAGGATATCCGACCTCGCATCCAACTCTCGTATTGGACTTGTCAGAATGACTTCATACACATAAATCAATAAAATGTCAAAGCTACCATACCAGGACACCCCAACCTTTCCAAAATCTGACAGTGGGCTCAGATGTCAGGGCAGATGCACGGGCTTTGGGTGTCCACTGCTAGAACGTTTTTAGTCCAACGGCCGACGTGAGTCGCATGGAGTACGAGATTAGGTTAATTGCTCCGTAGCTTCATGTTACATCGCTGCGCAGATCAAAGAGATTGGAGTCAATGCGTAGTCATCAGCGGCATTAATCGATGCCTGAACGCGTGGCATTGTTGTGATGATAATTGTAAGCATTTCAGGCCGTGAAAATACGCGCTCTTGCTTATTCTTGATACATTTGACTTATTCTTTTGTGCGTGGAGGTACGAACAGGCCTTTGGTACGATGAATATGAGTATTTATTTCATGATAATTATAAATCTAACTAAGTTCTGTGCTTTGGTTATTCGACTCTGCAATCAAGGTATCTATAAATGACGGTATTGTCGTGATGTTATTTCCTGCTCGGCCGGAATTGTTCGGCCAACGAGACTCAACAGACACTTCGGTCCTCCCCATTCCAGATGGTTTCAGCTCAATGTCCGCTGTTGGTAATTCAAATTGTTGCTGTGTGCGAGATGGCTCGCTGCCTGTGTCATGAGTCCAAGATGGTTCCAACTCATCTCCAGGCACAGACTTCTTCCTCTCGATTTGAACGGTTACTTCTTGGAATACAACAATTCCCCCGTTCAAGAATGATTGTTGTTGTGAGGTATAATGGCTTTCGGGGATGGGATGACTA
This sequence comes from Fusarium sp. NFCCI 5145, assembly GCA_033439405.1. Taxonomy (NCBI): domain Eukaryota; kingdom Fungi; phylum Ascomycota; class Sordariomycetes; order Hypocreales; family Nectriaceae; genus Fusarium; species Fusarium sp. NFCCI 5145. The sequence goes on from JAWDHB010000305.1 coordinate 1,277, forward strand.
GACTTTGTGTCTATTGATGCGTGTCGCTCGTTGTGGGCTTCGCTACTTCCAGGTGGACACAAGTTGATTGTTGAGGATGAGCGCACAGAATTTTGCGACGACCCTTGGAGTCTCGCTATTGCGACGCTAGATTTCTTGCTTCTTGCATTTGACCATGCCTCGGCGCTCTTCAGGTGACGCAATGTTGACAAAGGTCCAGATGTGAGCCCGTTGTTAGCCCGGGTTGCAGGCAGTTTCAGAGGATCAAATTCCTGATGGAGAACTCTTACAAACTCTTGTCGAGTCTGTTCTAGCTTATGTCGCATCATGAAGAAGTTGAGCGGGACCCATTGACAGTTGGGACCGGACATGATGGCGGGATGAGATATCTTGAGCCGCAACGCCATGATGAGAGCCTCGTCTGTATGATCCCCGTCAATGCCTAAAGGAAGTCGTAGGATAGACGAGGTGAGCACGGCGTCATGAAACAGAGGTTCTTGTACCCAACCACGTAGTGAGTGAATAGCATCAGATAGATACTGAACGAATTGTTCCTCGTGGCCAGTCCTCGAAGATGCACCGGTAGTCCTCAACCGTTGGATGACTTCTGGCACCGGTAATCCATCAAGTCCCTGCAAGAGTCTAATGTGCCACTTGTCGATACTGTTGAGAGGTAACGGCTTTGAAGGAAGCAGATGACGAGCGTTTTTCTGCACCAGGACTTGGAGATTGTTGGGTCCTCGATCCTGGACGGCGAAGAAGCTTAGATGAACTCCGGGCTTGATGCGAGTTTGTTCTTCAACGTAGGACTTCATGTTGCGAAGCTTGGTTTCGAATTCGGTGGACTGGATTTGCATCTGCAGGTGTGAGTTCATGTCGTCAACGACTTGGCCAGGGTCGACAAAACGGTATCCGGCTGACACGAGTCTCTGTACCTCATCGTCTGATGTGAGGCGACGGACCAAGAACATGAGTGCTCCTCGTTTTTCGACTCCACTGCTCGGTCCAGGTCCGACTCCCTTCTCCAAGTTACTGGCTCCAGCTGAGCCCCTACTGCTAGTCTCACTCAGCTCGACGGATTGTTCGCCTCGGCCTTGTTCAAGTGCGTGTAGGTAAGCCGGGTTTGAGACCGATCCTTTGGGAAGGATCTCATCCCACAGAACTCCTATCGTTGTGAGAGGTTCGTTGAGCTGATCGCTAAGTGCGGAAGCGGCGACACAGAACAGTTCGCGGAAGATGACTTGGTATCCCTCGATGAGCTCCCCATCGGCGGTGATGAGCTGAATGCCCTTCCTTGGATCCTTATGGCGGCTTTTGTGTGGCAACTGGGCTAGATGTTGTTTCATGCCGTTTATTAGTCCCGAGATTCCAATCCAGTTGCGCGAAGCTTGAAACATCCAGTGAAACTGTGAGTGGGCACTGTTGAATCTTTCCTTGCCGTTCTCTCCGATGAAGAAATCAGTGACAACAGTGTTGGGGAACACTCCGTTGGAATCGACAAGAAGACGTCCATCTTGGTCAAAGACAATGGCACCTAGTTCAATCTGCTGCGCACGGCGAGCTGCTTGCTTGAGAGTGCGGGCTCGAAGAATAGCTGACCCGGCGATGATGATACAAGCACTGATAGACTATTGGAGTTATGTTAGTCCGCCCCTAGATAGATGTGCCATAAACACTTACGAGACAAATGACTGCAATGACAGTCGCAGTCCGTGATCTTCCTTCTATCTTAGTGAGCTGAAGCAGTCTATACTCAGTACCAACAGAGGCACACCAGTGCATGCTAGATACCGCTCCAGCCAAGACAATAGCGGAGATGGTCCGTTTCCACCAAGTACTGGCCGAGAGAGATTGGAAGATAAAGAACATAGCCAAGGCTACAGTACTGGCGACGACAGCAATAATAGCAGCCCCCACGATGTATGCCGTTTTGTAGATGCAGTCATAGTTTTTGATGGAGGCATTACCCAGGTAGTGCATTCCGCAGATACTGGAACCACAGAGAATACCGGCAGTTATTACCCTCCACCAAGCGATTCGATGTCGGATGCCTATTGCGTAAAAGGCGGCGAGTAGGATACAGACGGGCATGCAGAAAGAGAGGACGGTGATGCCGCTGGAATAGGCAATCTGCAGCTGTGGCTCCCCATCAGCAAGGATGAGGGCTTGGTTTCCGATGAAATGCTATTACGAAAAAGAAATAATAAGTATGCATGCATTAAACGAAGAGAGACATGCGACTTACCATGCACCAAATAGCTATGCCGCCCATGGTAATTGCGGAGCACACGAGTACCAGACTGATATCTGTATTAGTATAATAGGCGTCTCGAAAAGGTGTCTATCGTTCATACTGATCAGAAATACCGTTGAACCATGATCGCCGGTTGATCAGCTCGAGGGTCGAAGCAGCGCCCACCAAGCTGACGAGATAGCTGAGAGCGAGGTAGCCTGCATTGTACGCCTTGGGGACGATCTGGCCCTGATACTGTTCGAGAAGGCTGACCTCAACAGTCATCGTTGCGGGTCGCAGATGTACCGGTACGGTAGGTGAGGAAGACTGAGTGAACGGCCAGGATATTTACGGATGGTTAAGTTAATAAGGCAGAGTTTTTGCGAAATGAGGGAAAAACGGAATGATGATCGGCAGCGTCCCCATCCTGGAAGCGTCGGCGGAGGAGGGCTAGAATACTTGTAAGCATTTAACAACCAGATACGTTAATCCACTTGGGGACTTAAGCTTTCCGAGTCATGAACCTAGAGTGACAGCCTCAATCAAACTGCTGAAACCAATACGACCAGGCCCGAGCGCGGAAGCCCCATACATTCCACCCGTGCCGCCCCTCTGCCGCCGTCCAATAGTGCTTACTCGGGTAGTCGGGTTCATGGGGGACGGGCGCACTAGCAAAGTGTATATCCCGACTAGCTCACCTACAGTATGCTCCCTACAGCCCAACCTAGACAGCCCCTATATTATGAGGTGTCAGCCAAAGGTTTTATGGCGTTTGCCACTTTTGATTCTACTCAATTTACAGGTTAGTTTACGTACGCCCAAAGGCTCACTTGACCCGTCGTCACAGCAATAGTTGCATTTGACTAGCGTCCACAGACAGCAGGAAAACTCAAGTTTGAGCTGGTGATGAGCAGCTATTTGCACTAGAATAGCCTGGCTTAGTCCCAGATACGCGAAATGAAGCCGAATCCGATTGCCCGTTAACCAGACGGAAACTATCCACGGAACGTATACCACAATTCGTATAGTCAACACGGACGACTGTTGCTAAGGGACATGGGATTTGGGATCATGGTGATCTGTGCATGCCGGTATGTCATCAAGCAAAGTTTTCGAGGACCCTGAATTACCGGTAGCGTCATTCTATCGAAATGAATGGGCGGATGATGACGAAAAAGTAATTAGAAAACGGTAAAATTGTACGACAATACGGAATAACTTGATTTCAATCGACTACCTCGCATTTACATTATTGCGGAATAACGATGATGAAAGAAACGTAAGATCCATCAAACTCAAAAGATGAACTAAAAATCTTTAGTCCAATGACTGAAACTCTCCAAAGAACGGGGTTCACAATGGCCGTAATGGATCCAGGCTAACCATTCCAGAAACAGCAATCTGACATATGCTACTGTCCTTAGTCAAAAAGGTACCTACAGCCCTGTTTCACTTAAGAGTTTATCCCCACGCTTTATCCGTAGGTCGAGATCTGCACGATAAGGAAGCGGCCGAAAACGAACGGGTTGTGCATCTAGAGCAGTTAGCGCGTAATATAGGGTACATGGAACCGGAAGACGAGGCAGAGCCTGTATTCTGTATTCCCGTAGGCTAACCTATGTCATACAGCAAGGTACCTCGGGTATTTAATTAGCTCCTTGCAAATGCAGCATCGTTGAGCATTTCAATCCAAAGTCACTTGCCACACTTGTCATTACGACTACATATTCCTATAGAGCTCGTCTACGTCAACATCCTTGAGGTAATTTCTCGTGACAACAGGTTATCAGAAGAAGTATTTGCATACAATAAAGCGAAGTACATGTCAAGAGCCGAGCGATATGTTTGACAATAAAGCACCAACTTACCCTAAATATTCAGCCCAAAAACATTGTCATGAGACAAAACAAAAATGCATACAAAACTTCAACACATTTCCGTTACGAATTTTCTTTCCGTGTATGAGAACGAAAAAACTCGGCCATCTTCGTCTCTTGGATACAGTCCAGTATTTCCTGGCCTTCCTTATGCATAGTATTAATATCCGCACTGAACTTCAGAAGGAGACCTGGAGTAGCCCGACCTCAGTTGAGAGCATGTATCCACAGAGTCGTCAGCCCCAATTTGTCATTCGTGTCAACGATAGCCCCTTGATCAAGCAGAGTCTTATATGCCCAAAAGAAACCTTATACAAAGCAAACAATGATCAAGCAGATATTTTAACGGTGCGCAGAATCGAATTTACAGCCAGATGTTGAACGTCTCGGGCTGCGGAGAGTAACAAAACCTGGAGATTGTCAATGATTTCCTCGTTTGGGTCGATTGCAAATGCGTCAAACCACTTTCCAGGAACGAGACTTGGATCTTCCTTTTGGCCTCTGAGGATTCATCTTCTGGCGAGTTCCCTTCTTCCGATCCACGGTCTAGGGAACCCTCATCAATCTGGTCCCTTACCGCGGTTAGTGACGGTGGATTGTCGAATGTCGAATCAAAACTTGGGGTAGGTAGGTTGAAATCAGAAATCTGAGAATCTAGGCGATCTGACTTTTCTGGACTCGACATCCAAGAAGGTATCTGGCTCGTTCGCTCCCCTGCAAACCAAACACTGCCAACCTTTAGCTGAGCTATGGTTCTGAAAGATATGGGGCTTCCAGTACTTTCTCGTGATATATATCAAAATAGTGGCGCAATCGCGGAATAGACATGTGTGTGGATATAAGTCATCGGCGACGTGCTTCCTGTATCGTCTTTCTTAGCTCTTCTGCTACTTACCTATGGAAGGACCACAATTTTCATATGCGCGCCTCCATCTATCCCTTTCTCCCAACTTGATTGGAAGAGTCTGGTAGCAGCAGGGGCATTTGAAAGATCCACCCTCTTCGGTATAGGTGGAGGTGATGGATATAGCAATTTGGCAGTCGTCACAGACACTCGGCTTGACACTTGAGACGGTGTCGCCGCTTTGAGGATGTCACTTTGACGGTCGAAACCGTGGTTGCAGACATATCTAAGTTGGGCGCCGCCCCCGTCGATCTTGGCTTTGGCTTCTCGGCTTGGGTTTGAGTGCAAGGCACATTGACGGGGTGCGGCTGATTGTGGTAGGTCAATAGTTTCAACACTCGGCTTGGCTTGTCGGGAAGCTATTCAGATCTGGTGGCTCTAGCCTTCTGTGGTGGCGATTGGCGTAGTTGAAACGATGGCGGCGTTGAGCATTTGCCACAATAAGCCTCTTTTGCCAAGGCGTCAACCCCTTGGTAGCATTTTTGGATCGCAAGGGCTCGTTGTGCCGTTGTCTTATCAGATTTACCATCCTTCTTTTTAGCCCCAGCCAACAAGGCCATGGCTAGATGTCCGTTTAGTCCTCTGTAGTTATCTTCTTTAAAAGAAGTGCTGGCCTTTCGCAATCATGATGTGCCTGATTTTCGTATTGCAAAGCCAAGCCGTATGAGCTGGTCTAGTATATCCTCGGTCACAACCATGGCTTCTATCATTGAACTGTTTTCATTTTTCTCTTCATAACCTTCAGTGGTTGTTGAGATGAGCCGCTGTCTTCTGAACCGGATAGAAGGGCGTCAAGCCAGGCTGATGTAATTTTTGTCTCCTCATTGGCTTCGTTTCCATCAAACTGAGAGACCTCCTGCAAGGAAGATTCCTTAGTCTCTGTAAATCCCACCTTAAATGACTCGCTTCCCCTCTCACTCAACACAGGTAGCTTGAATATTCCATACACATTATGCGCACCTGTGGCAAACGAGCTATTTGTGACACCAGTATTATCAAGTTTACAGGAGCCATTCTAATGCTGGTACTAACCTCGGCCTTTGCACTCTTCGATGGAGTCTCTCAGGGTGATCAGGAAGCTCACAAGGGCTATTCGAGTTTTAGGCTGATTATGCAGCCGCCAGTCCTGCGAAGTCTTAGTTTTCGCTGATGCACCAACGCCAGCGGCCCAGAGATTGAAGTATGCTAATCGGGTTTCCGCCCACCCATTTACTGCTAGAGACTTGATAGGGAGGTAATTCTGTGGGTTCGACCGGTAAGCGTTTGTGGTATTATAGATATCTTGAGAGATATCCTATGCAACGGGATCGTTCATGAGATACAATTGCCCTGACGCGTGTCGATCAACTGATTCTAGGTATCCTGAAGCTAGAGGAAAGTATATCCAAAAGAAAAAACGAGTGGAAAGTCTTTAGTGGACTTGAGGCAATTCAGCTGTATCACATAATCACTAGGGCTAACCACTCATGAAATGCGAGGTTGTCACCTGCATTGCTGTCAAAAGGAGCGTTCCTTTCACTCAGCTGAAGAATTCTCCAACTCTAATGGTCCATAATCTTTCCTAATTACCTTCAGCACTGAAATGGAAGATACCTCTCTCTGGGATTATGCCCTGAAGTCCGCGCGAGAAGTCTGTCATTTCTGCCCAGCTGAGCGCGAAAGAACCACAAGTATTGTGGCATTATGGCAGAAAAGGACACCTCGCAGTGATCACATCTTATCTACCTAGAGGATTTAAAGGAAAACGGTCTCCTCGAAGAGTTCGGGTTGTAGTTCTCGACACTGGATACGACCCTGACGTTGTCATGTTTCAGAATCCACACCACAAGCGTCGCTTTCGGGACTGGAAAGTCCTCACATTCGAACCAGGCGGCCAACAAGACCAAGATGGATTGTTCTTGAGGGCTCGACTTGTGAGGCTTGCAGTAGTGACAGTATACTTGTCATTCATTGGGCATATACTACGCTGCCAAGCTTTTGATACACCATTAAGACTAAGGTGGCGGCGGCGAATGTTGGATAACTTGAAACACCAGTGACACTAGCCGCAAGGCAGAATCAGGCTGAGCAATCAGAGATACTTATTGGTTATACCACGCTACTTTATGTGAAGGGTCAGACTTGCATTGGATTTGCATTTCAGCTCGTTCTCGACCCAGCTAGTTCGGACGATCGCCTTACCCCTCTTTCGAAATGTTCTTTAGAGCCAGCCCTTCTCTCCGGTTTTCTCTCTTTCTCTGCCTGTCTCGCAGGTCTGTCGACCGGCACTGCATTGCTTTCCCGTCGAGACTCGTCTTATTGTTTCTATAAAAACAGTGCATTTGGATCCAATCGATGGCCACAGCTACAGTACACAATGAAGACGGTCTTCAGGTCGACATTAACCATGACCACGCAGCAAAGGCGCCAGAGGTTGATCCACGATATTTGGATATGTACAGCAACAGATCACCAGACAACGTCCAAATCGTTCAACAAAAGAGACTACCCTTTGGCTGGAGCTTGTGGGCACTACTTACACTAGCCGCTGTGATATCCGCCCTGATTATTGGTGCTGGTGTCGGAGGAGGTCTAGGTGCAAAACTGGCTGATTGCAAAACGTATGCCCTCATTTCCACCTATGACAATAACGATATGTAACTTTCCTACTTACATTTAAATCTTCGTCAGATCTGCACCGTCGTCAACTTCAACCCAGACTACTTCTCCAACCAAGGCTACAGCATGCACGAATGCAGATTCCGTCAAAGATGACGCTGATGGCTACGCTCCCAAGTTACCGATCGACGTAACCAACCTAACCAAACCAGATGCATGCTCTGAGAAAGGCGGTCCCAATTCATTCACAGCCACCGCTGGACTCAAATTCACATTTTGGTGCGGCATGGACTTTGTGGGTTCGGACATAATTGGATTTGTGGCCTACACATTTAAAGACTGCATTGATGCTTGTGCAAGAATGAATGCTTTCGCTAAAGAAGATGAAGTACCCTGTAAGAGCGTCGTGTTTGTATTGGAGTTATCGGACGCATGGGAACAACACCAAGGTAATTGTTGGCTCAAGAGTGCCAAAGCAAGTAAGAAGGAGGAGTTTACAACACCTCAGAACATCTATGCTGAGCCGCCCGCTGACTGAAAAGGCTTATACTTTTTCGAGGTTCTGACTGTTTACTTAATTCAAGTGTATAAATGACTATAATAGTGTTGATGGGTTGTAGTAATTGACTGATAGTTTGAGCGCCCCGAACTTCTTCTTGGTGAAGAATTCTATCCTATCCTTTATTAGGCTATAGTAAAGAATTTACATTATTTCTCTTAGCACGCTCCCTCTTTAAGAAATTGCCAATACCATAGTTTTTACTATATATAATTTTCGGCTTTTCATCTAGGCTTATTTTGCTTTAGTTACAAACTTCCTCATCCAGAATGAGATAGATTTGGCTGATCTTTCTCAGAAGACATATGTTGTGACTTCAAGGACATGTACTAGGATAAAAAGCTCAAGATTACCTGTGAAACAGCATAAAATTAAGGACCTAAGTTTATGAGGCAAACAGTAGCTTTTAGCCACAGGTCTCAGCACCAGAACTATTGAGGCATTGTGGTATAATGTCTAAATTGTGATTTTGAAGTGGTATTTGCAGTTGAGATCTGTGGCTGAAAGCTTCCCTTTCCCAACCAACTTAGAACTTTCAGCGTCCATGTCAATACATTGATTTGCATAGGCGACATTATCCAAGATCCTAAGGATCCAACCAAGCCCCTAAGCAGTCTACCAGCCTCCCTGTCCCAAGAGACGGAGAGTTATGTGGACCTTAACAATACACCGAGCAAAATGACTTCAAACTCGCTTCGTGGCAGCTGTTGGGCTAAGTTTCTGGATACAGTCAACGCTATCGTGGGTGAAGGAGTGAGTAAATACACCATGGAACGCCTGGAAACAATCTACTATAAGAATGAGCCTACAGATGAAATGGCAGCTGAACGCATCAAGAATCCCAAAGTCAAGGCCACAATAGAGTCAGGAGTCTTTGGTAAAAGTCCCATCTGTATGATAACGAGGCTCAAAGTGGCACGAGGATTTCGAGTTGAATACGGCAAAACCTCGAAAAAAGAGTCGCAAATAGCTGTTTAAGCTCTCATGACTTCTGAGGTCGGCATTGGTGCTGAACATCTATGCGGGAATGAGACACAAGAATCATACCGTTTTGGCCAAGATATCGTTTTTGCTTACCAACTTGACATCACCTCACACAAGGGATGGCGGCAGAGAGACACGGATATCAGAGTGCACAAGTCGAAAACAGATTTTCTAAATAAGGATGAGGGGGTAGTGGAGGAAGAAGCGGCGGGAACTCACCATGCTAGACAGAATGATATTCGCGAGTTTGATGATGGGATTCCTCTGCATGCGAAAGCTGCTTCAGACGTCACAGAGCCTTGCGTTTGTGTTGTGTTCAAGGATGAGTAGATATTCAGAGGAACAATAATTTACTTCCACTATTAGCAGGAACTATAAGCAACACTTAAGGCAAAAAGCTTGCAAAGGGATTCAAATATGGGGTTAGCTGGTATCCAGGCCCTAGCTGAGTAGTATAATGCACTTAAGCTTGAAGCCTTGTTCTTGGGGGCCAGAATTGCAAGCCTTGTAGTGGTAACAGTATACTTGTCAGACGATTAGATGTGTTAGCTGCTAAGTCTTAGATGAACTATTAATATAAAAATGGCAGTTGCGAGTTGTGGATATTAGTTGCTAGGCAGAATCAGGCTGAGCAATCTGAGATGCTTATTAGTTATGCCTCACCAGTTATAAAAGGTTGCTAGCTGCTATCTACTCTACACTGTTGCCCTATCTAGCACGCTACTCTACATTTAGATTAGTGCCATCACCCTGCAATAGGTTAGAGGAAAAGACCAGATGACTAGTTTCAAGCTTAACCAATCAAAATACAGAAAATACTGGTGAGCCTCTGATCAGCCCTAAAAACCCCTGGCATGCAATTGCTATGCCTGCCTGTACGGGCATCTTGCCTAACAAGGCAAGCGTGTGCTTTCTCGTACGGGTACTCGGAGGGCTAGCCTTATCGAGAGGTCAATTCTGCCTGTTGTGGGTTTTGAATCCATGACCTTTGATTAGGAAGGATTACCTCAATGTTTGATTACTACATACTACGTAGTATTCCAGGATTAAAGAGGGTAAAATGTAATACTTGCGTTACATTTGCATTTCAGAATGCTCTTGACCCAGATAACTCAGACGATCGCTTTACCCCCTCTTGGAATAGTCTTATAAATTAGCTTTTCCCTCTAGGTTTCCCTCTTTCTCTCATCTGTCTCTATCTTAAAGTCTGTTTGTTAGCATTGCTTGGCTTTCCTAGTGACACTTTTCTGTACACCAGCTTCTTGAAACCTAATCGATGGCTACGGCACACAACGAAGACGGTCTTCATGTCTACAATGACCGCGCAGCAAAGGCGCCAGAGCTTGACCCCAGATATTCCGAGGTGGTCAACAACAGCTCACCAAACTAGGAGCAAGTCGTTGAACAAAAGACAATCATTCAACAAAAGAGATTGCCGTTTGGCTTGAGCCTGTGGACGCTACTTACACTGGCCGCTGTAATCTCCGCCCTCGTCGTCGGTGCTGCTATAGGAGGAGGTCTAGGTGCAAAGCTGGCTGACTGCAAAGCGTACGCATCACCCACGACAGTAAGGATACGTACTAACACTTATATTTTCGTCAGATCCTCAAATGAAGCCAACGGCTACGCCCCTAAGCTACCGAGTGAAGTAGCCAACCTTACGAAACCAGAGCAATGCTCCGAAGACGGTGACCACGATGGTACATACAAAGCCACCATGGGACTAAAATTCGATTTTTGGTGCGGCCTCAACAATCCAGGCGCAGACGTGGTTTCATTTGTGGCCTACACTTTTAAAGATTGCATTGACGCTTGTGCACGAATGAATGTCCTGGCTGCACAGTATGGAGGAAATAGAAACTGTGGAAGTGTTGTGTTTGATTGGAAGATGGCTGATGCATGGAATGACCTAAGAGGTAACTGTTGGCTCAAGAATAGTACAATTGAGGGCGATAAGGAGACGTTTGCTGAGCCTCAGTTCATCTATGCTCAGCCCCATTGAGAGAGTGGGTATTGGTTTGAAAAGAAAAGTGAAGTTCTCACCCAGGTCTCCAGACTTATATATGTAGAAATAACTTCACTATTCCGATATAGCCATCCCCTCCCGAGATTGCTTGTGCATCTGTTCAGATCTTTCTTAACTTGGTCAGGACGTCTGAGCTGTTGAGATTGAACAAAGTAGATATAGATATACATTCGTATGCAAAAGTCGACAAATAAAATACAGGAAGCTATTCTCGTTCTGGTTTATGCGCATACGGATATATTTCAGGATATTCTTCCTATCTCTCCACGAAATTCGCCCAAACCTCTCTTAGGGAAATTTGCTAATAGACTAGACTTTCGGTCATCTTCCCCAGCAGTATGATCTTGCGAAATAGTATAATGGCTTCGCGCCAGAGGACGAGTCGATGTTTTATTCGGGACAGCTCGCGGTAACTCTTGAGGATGAACCGATAACCTCCCTCCTCTGCTTGTTGATAGTTGTGGAGGATCAGGTACCTTCTCACCGGCGGCCCTCTTTCTATCAGCCTCTTTAACAATTATATCCCACTCCGCACTGCCCTGGTTTAGTTTGCGAACGAAGAAATTCTTGACCTGTTACATTGTAAGTACTGATTCCTGTAATTAATTACTTCCAGCTTACCATGACAGCCGTCTTGGAACCCATATAGGCAGCGATTCCGGTCCAATCAGAGCCAAAAGAGCGCAGGAGGTGCGGCAAGGCATTAGATTCAGACACGGTCCAGTAACTAGATGCATTAGTCGGTGCTTTGTGATGTGCCCGATCCTCATCACCAGGAAGAGTTCCACGCGCGTCTGTGCGAGAAAACTTGAGATCAACTGCATTACCCAGATATTGAATCAAGTCTGCATCCCCGGATGTGGGAAGGGCCTTTTAAAAGTTATATTTAATCTTATTGTAGGTAGAAGTAGGAGAAACTGACTGCAGTTTGAGGCATCTCTTGGGGAGGAGATGGAGATGGCTCGGGCCTTGGACGAAGCGGGGTCATGACAGGGCTTCCTCGAGAAACCAAACCATCTCGGTCATATGTATCGACGACGAAGCTGCCATGAGGTTGCGGTGGTTGGTTAATCTGGTGCTGCCTACCTAGATTGGCAGAGAGCTTCCCTTGTGGCCGAAAAGTGGTTGGAAGAGAGTCTCCATCATATGAGTCTTTTTCTTGACTGGCATTGTCGAAAGTTTCTAGGTCTCTTTGGAGATTCTGTTTGCTTTTGGGATATCGTTGGACTCTTCTCTTAAATCCTTTCAATATGTGATGGTCCAATGATGAATCCGTGGCTTTGAAAGGGTCTGTTACTGCACGGCGGCGGGATCGAGGGCGGCCTAGAAGATGTTAGGAGGGTTTGATAAGGATAGATTTGGTTTTGATACCTCTGTCTGGAGGAGACAAGGCGTCCTGGTCCATATGAGAACTGGGAGTCGTAAAAGCACCTCGCTTGGCATTTGGTGTCGGGAAATCGATATTGTTTGCAGGAGGGGATGAGTTAGTGCCTGAGGGCTGAAACCCAGAGAAAGCCTTAAGGGGCGCTGGGACGTTGGCGTAGGTAGAAAGAGCTCTATATGGCTCGTGAGGAGTTGCCAAGCCAAGGTTGCGTGTTCGTAGAAGGTTCCGGCCAGGGCGAATTGGTCTCAGTTTCGTTGTTTGCAAATCGGCTGCTGCTGTTTCAAACGGTTCCATGTTTCATTCACCACTCTATCGAGTTTCATAAACTTCCACTTCCTCTTTTTCGATCACTGAATCAAACACTCTGTAGATGAGTCGCTGAGAAATGTTGTAGATTTCAGCCCACAATGCACCAGAAAGCTGGTGTATTTATTAATGATGGGAGGTCCTTCGTCGGGTTACTGTGTTCTGTCGTCAAAGGGCCCGAGCGAAGCAACATGTCGATGTTAGCGGAGTATGATCCAGCTTTGGCTAGTTGTCGAGGTAATATTCAGCATCCGACGTATGTAAACGGTCAGGTTCTGTCAGGCTTCGATGGCGAAGCTGAAATACAAACCACCTTTGAAAAGTCACGTGCTTGCAACCAAGGATTGAGCAAAACGAAAGTTAGCCAGAAATAGCCTAATTTCGCCTATGGAAATGGGAATGGAGTATTTTTTCTATTGTAATTATGACCCAAGGAAGGTTCGAAGTCTAATAAGCCTCATTAAGTAACCTAGTTTGATAGGAGGTTGTGCAGGAAGACGCATTTACATCCTAAGAGTATGCAATCTTTACCATTCCACTATAAAATATATAACTGACCATTGGAATAGCTAGAAGATATTTGCAACAAGATCTTTAAGGATAGGGACTTCAACTACCTTTTATAGACACCAACCTGGAAAATATGCTTGTTTCCTGTTCAGCCTAAGCAGGTAGACATCAGGCGTACATAAGCCAAGGTTTCCAGGCCAATTGAATATATTCCTGGAGAGGAATATCTGACACCAGTACTATAATAAATATAGTATGCCGTAGCTATTACTCCGTCGATCATGGTCCTCCAATCTTTAGCTATATGACTATGGTCTATCTCGTTGATCGTGAGTTGGTATATAATATTATTCTTTAGATAAATAAGTTTGTGTCGCAATATATATATTACTGCTGGAAGATATCCTTATCTATTCCTATGCCTGGCTGCCGCAATTGCTGCTTTTCCTGCCCCTGCATCTTCTTCCTATTTGCCATGAAAACCTGCAAGGCCTGGTTCCTATAGAACCATAGTACAGGATCCTTGCCTAGACGCTGAAGATCTAATAATTGTGTAGGATTGAGCTTTGTGTACAGATTCACTTTCGTCTTGAATTTCTGCTGCTCCGTTGCAGTATTGTACATTCTCTGTGCAAGTTCCTCTACTCTTGTTTTGTCGCTTGCAGAGAGACGAGTCATACTTTCAGGAGTCATCATTATTTCCTGTTGCATCTGTCGACGCTGTGCCAAGGACTGGTGCGCGAAGTCCTGAGCCTGTTGCATGCTCTGCGACTTGATCCGCTCCCGCATCTCTGGTGGGACTCTTTCTAGGCCACCAAGCTTCTGGGCAACCTTATCTAACGCCCGATTGTTTATAGCCATAAAGGCTGGCTGCAGGTGGAGGTGTAATTGGGTCTCTTTTGACATCTGATCAAATGTTTTTTTGATCGCCCTGGTATGATTGCGGCGCGAATCGAATAGTTCCGATGGCTCTGATATCGAATCGCGGGGCTTTTGGTTCTCTGCGTCGATATCCTTCAAGCTCCCCAATAGCCTATTCCCGCTTTTCCGCAGACCAGTTGAGTTCCCCAAAAGCTTATTATGGCGGCCACTGTGGCGTTTCTTGCGAACTGACTCAAACTGAGGGTTGTTGCTGCCATGTTCCTCCTCCTCGACCGTCAGAATCTTGCTGCTTTCGTCGCCATCGTGTTTTGGTTTGAAACTTGTAGGTATATTCTTTCGGGCTGTTTCGGCATCGTGGTTCTCCAAACTTGGCACCGAACCTGGTGAACGCTCCCTTTTTCTTCTGTTGGCCAGGCGCAGAGATGACTCATGCAGAAGGCGTTTCCTCCCAAAATTGGCAAGTTGCTCGCACACGTGAGCCTCTTCTCCTGACGTATGGTCTTGTGATATCGTGTAATGGTTCCATGCGATGTGTTGGGTCTGTACGGACAAGTTGCGTTTCTCAAGTGTCCATGGTTTTGAGCCTGGAGGCCTTTGCGGGCGGCCTCCCCCGCCATCTGTGGGTCGTTCCATATCGCCAGATTCCCTCCACTACCAGAGATACTGTGCTCAGTGGTGTGAGCCTTTGAAAGAGGAAAAGGCCCCGATAGTAATGAAGTTGACTACCTACCAACTTAAAGGCACTATGGGTAAGAGACGTTGTATAAAGTGGTTTGATCATGGCAAGAGTGTGGATGCTCCTTGTTTTAGAATGTGTAGGCCAGGCTGGCGCTTACGTTTACGCATTGATTGGCCAGCAAGAATAGGCTGAATGTCTTGGCGATACTCGGCTATGACATACGAATATGCTTCAAGTGTGGAAAACAAGAGCTTTGTTCCTTCTAGATATATTGAGTCGCGCAAACCAAAGAACAATGAAAGTGGCATGCACGATAACTTTAGTCTGGAGGTTCTCAACTTGTATATCGTAAATCAACGTGCATCTCACTCAATTAACAACTAGCAATCTTCCAATCATTACTTATGTTAAATGCCTCTATTCCCGCTCAAAGCTAAGCTATATGATCTCAAAATACTAACTATATACACTTTCTCTTCAAGCTTGTTGACCATAGTTTCAAAAACCTTTAAGTAGCATAGAACTAGTTAATACACCAAGCATTTCGGATAATACTCGGATTCACGACAACACTTGAAAGCCGCATTCATAATAACTAAGAAATATAACAAACTATCGTTCACTCTGCCCATTCTTTATCTGATCCCATGTGAATCCTTTATGCAGGCGTTTAATATATTCTCCAAACTTCTGCGCTTCAGCCATAACTGTTTCTAGATGCTGATAACACAGTTTCTCCCCACGAAAAACAGCCAGTTGTCTTGCTGTTGAAATCATGTTCCGAATTTCGCGGCCGTTAAGCGAGGGGACTATGAGATCATCGAGCCGCTCTCGTATGCTCTGGATATCTACTCCAGCTCTCGGAGTAATTCGAGGGTTACCAGGCATAGTAGATGAATGCTGTGTTGTGCGTTGAAATTCGAGTTTCTCAAGACGGTTAATAAAGTTTGCCCAGATCTTTCGTCTTTGGCCTTGATCCAAGTCGTTGTAACGTAAGCTTAGCTGGATTCGAGACTTGAATGCCTCATCAAAGATGCCAACCCTGTTACTAGTGAGGATCATGATTCCTAGGTGCTTAGGTTAGTCCGAACGATTTAATGGTGAAGGATGGATGACACACCGTCGTAGTACTCTAATACTCTAAGGAACACTAATGAATGAGTAAGTCTAAGATGATCCAAGTGTAGTAGTTTCGTTGGGTTACCTGAGACTAGGGCATTTCGCTCAAGACTGTCGAGCTTACGCTGCTCCAAGAACACATCTGCTTCGTCCAGTAGAACCACTAGATACAGATAAGCCTCGTATAAACATAATCCATTAATCTCACGTACCGCATCCCCATGTCTTTCCGAGAAGGGAGACAACCTCGAGGTACTATAAGCGTTAGCGCACTGCACTTGATATCGTGTAAAAGTTTCACCGTACACGTTCTACTTCTTCAGCTTTGGTACCAACGTCGCCACATGTCACTCTATATAGAGGTTTCTTCGAAATCTCAGCGACGCTAAACCTTTGTTAGAACATGATGCATGTGGTATTGGATAATTGGGATAAACCTTTCTGCAGTGAGAGTCTTGCCGGTTCCAGGGCCTCTGCATGCGCAGTTAGCTTCCAGTGATACATTTCATTGTTGACGTAGGCACATACCCATGGAGTAGTATAAAAAGTCCATTTCCTTTCCCATGAATAACGTCTGTGTCTATTTCCCCATCTAAATGATTCGTCACTACTGCTTGAACTAGCTCCTTCGTCTGTGGCTCCATGACTAATAGGTCAAAGGCCTCCTCGTTCCAGATGACTTCTTGAAGGAGATCAACGTCTAACTTGACTAAGAGAACGTCAGTATATTGCTAGGCGACATAAATGAACCAATCCATACCCCAGTCCTTCTTTTGCATATTGAAGCCATAAAGAAATGTGGGAAGGCACATGTAGAATTCATCTCCTAGATCAGGAGAGGGGTTGTCTTGAGCCATCACTTCAGGTCCAAGGTCATCCTGATATCGGGCCGGGGCTAACTGAGCATCTGACGGTGGGTGCATCTGTCTGTATGTTGCAATATCGATCATGAATCGGGAGCCAGAACTCTGTGACCTTATAAATAGACATCCACACCCAAGTTATGTAAGAACTCACTGCGTTGTACATATGATCTTCAGGAGCGCCTCGAACGCTGACATATTTTCGATGGCGGCACTTCCAGAACATCTGCCCGCGTCTCCTCAGATTGCAGATGGTATTGCTGTCACCGTAATCGACTGGGAAAATCATCATAGAATTAATCGAAAACTCCTCTGTCATTGACGGTAGACGGGAGATTCTAAGAGATGTGTCAAACTTTTGGAAGTTGCCATCGAAGTCCCAGTAGCCAGCTGTAATTGATGCAGAAACACTACCTGCACGTACAAACTGCCTGTTTGTATCGAGCCAGCTGGTTGCGGTGTATGCTCTCCACTGGGCAATAGGGACCCCCTCGAGCTTTGAGACTATGATTTGCCCCGGAGCCTATGTTCTATTAGACTTGTAAGTATTTCATGGAGTATGCCAGGCCTTACAAAGACGTAATCAAGATACTGAGCAGTAATTCTGCCTTCAGTCATCAGAGCATCCACTTTAGCCCATTCGTCGCCAAGACAGATCTTCAGGTAAGATTGGAATGCTTCGACTTGATCCTTGGACTCCTTGCTAATTCGAGCCTTTCCAATCTCGATACCTCTGCGATTATGAAACCACCAGAGGTATGGATGTTGACTTTCTTGATCAAAAGGATCTGTCTCGAGCTCTAGGGTTTCCGCGGACCTTTCGGTAGATATGCAGCCATCGTTTGAGAGAACTTCGATGAGTTCACTCCAGGCAGTTTTCTGTGCGTCAGAAACGATATCAATCTTCTCAGTAACGAATAAGTCAGAATGAGCGGGATTTGGGATAGGCGGAGAGCTTTCACAACAATCGTAGTCGCGATAAGCAATGCATACGATGTCTTTGTTTCGCTCCAGGTACAATTCCAAATTATCAATGGGTCCGCTGCAGCATAAGTGAGCTCGATATGGGCCGCTTTCGACAATCCAAGGCTCATCCAAGTATAAGTTCTCTTGTTGGGAACTGTGGCAATTTATTCGATTAAGCACTTGAACTCTCGGTGGTCCCTGTTTAGAAGATGCCAGGCTCTTAAAGAACTCGGCGTCGGTCAAGAGTTTGTCTTTAGCTTCGAGCATTTCAATTATCTGATCATCAGTGCAAGCGGGCTCGATCTTGAGAAAACTGCAGATCTTCCGGCGCCAATCTATCATCATAGGTGGTTGGCGACGGGTTTGGGGTTCTCGATGATGGCTATCTAGTTTGAAGATTCAGTCCACGTCAATGATGATTGAGAAACGGGCAAGTCACCTGAACCAGATTCATCACCTTCGCTATCTGTAGAAGACTGGCGCGAAGCATCATCTTGGAACGCGTCGGCTCGGTCGGCGGAGTTATCCACAGCTGCACGCCGAGGTGGAAAAGCTTGGTTACTACGACGCGTACCAGTTGAAGATCTTGGAGGCATAATGGCCGAGGCGCGAAAGAATGCTGAAAGAGGAAAATAGATGAAGCGGCTAGATTCAGCCTGTATTTTGCGTTACCGTAGGAGCCCAATTTGCACTTTTGCGTCATGTGGACAGTTGCTAAGCGCCAGCCTTATGTATCTGTGAGATGTTTTGCTGCAGGGATGGTCTTGGCAACCTAGCCCAACGTCATCTGATTGCTCCAGGGTGGGATAAATCACAGCCTCGTTCATGTAAGATGACGTGGCAACTTCGCGTAGTCTTTGATAAGGCTTTGTGCCTTCAATTTCTCATTTCAAAAATATTGATCAACAATGGATGTGAAATTTCGCAGACTCCTTCAACAAGTCCGCATACAGCTGGAGGCCTCAGCAGGGCCGTTACACAACTACAATTCTACTGATGCTGGCGTTAGCAAGCTACAGCAGACGGGTCAGGAGTATTATACCGAACTCGTATCGTTGCGTCGATTCCTTTCTGGTTTGTGCTAGTCCAATCCTCTACGATATAACAATCACCAATTCTCCGCAGAATTAATAAATGGACAAGACACGCTATTAACAGGAACGTCACCTGTCCTGCGGCGATGCCTTTGGAAAATACCAGCGTTATGTCAGGGACCTTCAACAATCCTGGACCCTAAATATCTCAAACAACAATGCCTGGACTTCCAAGATGTTTGCGGATTTACGGGTGGCGATATTTATACCAAGGACATATGGGAGAGCCAACAACTGCATGACTGGGCAAGGGCAGAGCGGTCGTTGCTATTGATTCAAGGATGTTACCAGTCGTCCAGACGTCTTGAACGGTTTTCCGCCGAACTATGGGACTTTCTTGTTGGAAAGCAACCAACTGTCGCCATATTGCAGTCTCCAGCCTCATTAGAATTCTTTAATGGATTTGATGAACGAGAGCTCTTGCGACAAATCGCTCTTCAGGCTTTACAGAAGGCGTCGGTTGATCACCCAGTATACTTCTTGGCTGATATACTTCACCTTTTTCTTGAGGCCTCAACATTTGAGGATTGGTTTGTCATACTCGAGAAGGTCTTTCAGATGTTCTCAGGCTTGATTTTGATCGCGAGTGTGTCAGCTTTGGGTGAACGAGCCGAGAGCACAATGGCCTGGCCAAGCCACTTCGCGACGATAATGGAAAGACTACAAAATAAGTCTTCCACCTGTTTAAAAGTTTTGCTGATTACAACGCACCCTTTCTGGACTCTATCAGACACACCATCACTCTTTCTGGTTGATCCAGCACCCGAAACTAATTCGTATTGTGGAATGGATCCCATAGGCGAGTCACCAGAACACGACCTTCCACTTAATTGCCCTGTTTATAACAGAAGCGACCCAGAGGCAGTTCACATTTCGAAATTAGCACAGGCTGAGATTATGCGTGGCCAGCCAGAAGAAGACACTGGAATGCATGAGACACAGAAAGCCTCCAATCGGCCTGAAGTAGAGATAGCCATTCTCTGCGCATTACCACTTGAGGCTGATGCTATTGAGACAATATTTAATAAAAAGTGGTCTGGCGGGTACCGAAGGTCAGGTGGAGATACAAACACTTATTCTCTCGGTGTCATCGACCGCCACGGTGTAGTACTTGTTCATATGCCTGGAATGGGCACATGCTACGCAGCTACTGTAGCAGCTTACTGCAAGGCGACATTTCCTAAAATTACCTTAGCCCTGGTGGTAGGGATTTGTGGCGGTGTTCCTTTTTCACCGGATAGGACGGAGTTGTTGCTTGGAGACGTTGCTATTAGCGAAGGGCTAGTTCGCTATGACTTTGGAAGGCAGTATCCAGATGGTTTTGTGAGAAAGAACAGCGTTTCAGAGAGTGCTAGAAAGCTACCAGCTGAAATCTTGGGGTACTTGGCTAAACTCAAAGGTCACAATGCTCGCAAGATACTGCGAGAAAGGACGGCTACACATCTGATCACATTGAGACAAGAGCGTGAAGTTGTGTATCCTGGTCTCGAGAAAGACATTCTTTTCGAATCGACATACAGCCACAAGCATCATGCCCCATCGCCTTGCAATATATGCGATGGCAGCTGCGATAAATCGACTGGGATGACTTGTGAACAAGCCCGTTCGTCAAGCTGCAAAGAACTGAAGTGTGATATTAGGAGAGCGGTGACCCGCCAACGCCAAAATCAGTCACATCATAGCCTCGACAATCAAAGAGAGTTCTATCCGGCTGTACACTTTGGAAAGTTTGGCTCTGGAGACAAGGTTATGAAATCCGGTGAGGATCGTGACAGGATTGCGCGTGATGAAGATATTATCGCTTTCGAGATGGAAGGTGCTGGAGTATGGGACATTCTACCCTGTGTTATCATTAAGGGCATATGTGATTACTCTGATAGTCACAAAGATAAGAGGTGGCAAGAGTATGCCGCGGTGACTGCTGCAGCCTGTACAAAGGCTTTTCTGGAGGGCTGGCGCGAATAGTCCACTACATAGTATAGAAAAATAATAGTCTGAGAAGCGACTTCATATGTGTTTAGGAAGGTTGCTGAGCCGTATTACAGGTGAATCCTAATTGTCTTTGATTCTGGCCATGGATGGGAAAGTAAAGTAAAGTCTTAAAGTTGGAAAACCTAATGTATATCAAATAGTCTTGCTTTACTCGTCCAAACAGCCTGCTTCTTCCCCATCCCAGAACCTTCCCTGTACCTTTTGATAAATCCCATTCTTGCTATTTGTGTAGATCCAATTTCAAGACTTGCAGGTTGGTTCAAGATTATGACACGTCATCATATATAAATCAGGCTGTGCACTTTTCAGCTTGGAGGCATTGGACATCCTACTGTACGATTTGATTGGATATGCCCTACAGCTTAGTCAACTTTCCAATCTCACGTGAAGTGTCCCGTCGATCAATTAAGGTGCTTTTGTTTTTCTGACAAGCGACTCGCAAATTTTCTGTCTATCTGAACACTATTACATCTCATATCTGTCCTCACTATGGATGGTACCCCCACCCCACCAAGCTGACACTATGACCCAACCATCTCACCTGGTTGGACAACGGAGTTCCTCACAGTATACGAAACCTCCAAACTCTAGTCACACAGCTGTAATCCCTCTGGGTTCACCTTTTGGTGCTACCCACAACGAGTCCAACTTCAATGAGAAAAAGGCACGCTTCGCCTCTGTTTCCTCAGTTCCAAGCATCGTTTCTGGTCGTGTTACTACAGCCGCCAATGATACCTTACCGCCAGCGCCGCATGATCTCGATTCATTAAATAATGAGCATGGTTCCCGAGAGAGTCGAATGAATAGGGATGATGCATCACATTCAGAAGAGTGGAATATGGCTACAATCACTCGTGCATCAACACTACGTCCAGCATATCTCCGCCACATGTGTTACGATCCAACAGGATATGACGCTTACGTCACATGTGCCCCACAAATTCCACCCAACCACGTACCGACTCACGCCACACCAAGGGATTACAGCCGTGAGCCGTTCGGACGGATCACGACAGACTCACGGTCCGACTCACGACTCACCGTGAGCCCGACCCCACGGACCGTGAGCCACTCTAGTATATATACATTCATTTAGCAAGTAGACAGAACTTAGCTCACCAGCTATCAATAAAACTTCTTTACCTTGATCCAAGCCTAGTACGCATTGAATCTACTATTAAGAGACGTGACACTTCACACCGCTCAGCATCACGCCCTACGACCTCTGCAAACATAAACCTAGTACGGACTAGTTTACCAGTTTGGAACCCCAACCGTCACAACATGGTGCCCAAGAGAAGGACCTTACTTCGTCAACCTAAAACTCCACCCACACGTACCGAGCTATTTAGGAAGTATAGACGCATTGGAATACCATCAGATATCAAGGATCGTGTCAAGTCTCGAGAGCCCTCCCCTGTCTCTACGCAGGCGCAAGTTAGCTCACCCACAGTTGATAATCCGCAAGCGGTAAGTCGATCGATACCCAAGGTGCCACTTCGCATTTTTTTTTAGCTAACAAATCAGGAACATAATATCCCAGCTCACATCATCCAGGTCTCTCAACATGACCTTGCGCAGGTCAGACTCAATCGACCTCAACTGGCCCAGCTACCTGATGACAAATTGCGCAGCATGGTTATCCAGATGAAGAAGAATGCTTGGATGCAACAACTGCAAATGCGAAACCAGGCCCAGGTTCAGGCCCAGGCCCAGCGACTAGCGATGAGGGCTGTGCAGCCTGCTCTACAGCAACAGCAACAGCAGCAACAGCAGCAGAAGGAGAAGGAGAAGGAGAAGGAGAAGGAGAAGGAGCAGCCGTCGGATGTCTCTTTGGCTAAGGCGCACTATACCATCTCACAAGATCATACCCAAGGTGAAGAGGCTCGCCGATCTCATTTATTTGCGGGCTTTAGAAGAACCCTTTAGAAACAGCTTGAAACTTAGGCGGTATCAGTTGCTCCATTGTGTTAAACCTGATATTCCAACCTGATATAACGAACTAACTTATAACTCTGCGTCGCCACGCCCTTCGGGTTGCCCCTCTATCTTCAGCTACATCGCGACCCCGACCAAGCTCTCTGCTAATAGATAAGGCTTAGTATATATAATACTAATATATATTATCCTAAAACCTTTAGTAATCTAACTTTTTATCCTTTCTTTAACTAATTTATTAATTTCCTTTTATAAGTTTATTAATAATTTAATTTAAGCTAGGTTTTTTTTAATTTTTTTTTTTTTTAAAGAATTTAAGATTTTTTTTAAAGGCTTTTAAAATATTTCTTTTTTATTATATAACTTATTTATTTTTTTAAGTTATTTTAAGCTTTTTAAATATATAAATTAAAATATATTTATTAAAAATAGCTAG
>JAWDHB010000308.1:0-110746 GCA_033439405.1 Fusarium sp. NFCCI 5145
ATTTTATATAAGTTATTTATTTAATATTTCCTTTACTTTAATAATATAATTAGGCTATTTTTTTTATTATAATAAAAAATATAAGTTAAATAAAGCTATTTTTATATATTATAAGTACTTAAAGTAATATATAATATTACTTTAAGTAAGGGATATATTATATTCCTTATAATTAGTTAGTGTAGCATTTACTCTTATTAGCTTTATAAAAGGGGTTATACTTATAATATTTAAAAACCGCGCATAGCAGGCCTCTACTTAGATAATACAAGGCTCTTATAATCTCTTCAAATTATCGCCTAACTGATGACTAATACCTTTCGTGTGATAACTATCAATCCAAGAAAAGCGACACTTCTGTGCTTCCACAAGCAAGATGTCTAAACGGCCGAGTCCAGAATATCTTAACGATGGACCACGCAAGCGCGTGCTGTTATCTATACCAACAGTTGCGTCTCTCACGCCCGGGATCTCTCGTTGGACCTTAACAGATGTCTCTTCAGGTCTGCCGCCTCTCCCCCCGATCAGCCCGCAGCTTGAGGAGCAAGTTTTCAGACATCCCGGACTCGCGGGGCCTAACTACGAGAAACTAGAGTGGTACGGCGATGCCACCCTCGAGATGGTTTCCACGGAACTCGTGTTTGAGACCTTTCCACACCTCCCAGTTGGGCGATGCAGTCAAATCCGCGAACAGCTGGTCCGCAACGTGACACTGGCAGAGTTCTATCGGCATTATGGCATGCAACATAAAACGAAAATTCCAGACGATATGGGCTCTATGGCGGACTTGATACACCGGGGCGGGAGAGACAAAGATGTCATAAAGATTCAAGGCGACGTGTTTGAGGCATACGTTGGGGCAGTCGTCAAATCGGATCCTCAGCATGGAACCGCAAATGTTGTTGCTTGGCTCAAGACGCTCTGGGCTCGCACACTCAAAGATCAAATCAAGGAGGCAGAGAGACTTCGCGAGGCCTCTCTAAAAGCTCAAGGACAGTCTTCAACACAACAGTCTACTGTACATGAACAGTCTGCTACACAACAACACACCACTGCACAAGGAAACGCTGAGCCAATTGAAAAACCCAAGGGACCACAATCACACAAAGAACGCCTTTCTCAAGCAATCGTCGTCAGGGGTATCAAACTTCGCTACGAAGACATGCCGTGCAAGAAGAAGGACAAGAATCTCAACCTACCACTATTTGCTATTGGCGTGTATTTGGACGGTTGGGGGGAAACAGGCAAGCTTCTGGGTATCGGAACTGCTCTAGGGAAGAAAGAAGCCGGCAACAAGGCTGCTAAGGCTGCTTTGGAGAATAGGAGGCTTCTGAAAGGGTATGAGGCCAAAAAGGAGGCCTGGGTGAAGGAGGCACGCGCAGACAAGCCTATTGCTTAGAAATAAAAAGGAAGAATTCTGTAATGATAATACCGTTCCATGATGACTTTAATAAGAATAATGGTTGTGCTCATAAATTATATAGCAACTGAGTACTCGAGCCTTACAAATGGAGGTCTAGTGTCATGCCATTAATGGATCCCTATGATTACCATTCTATGCTGAATTAATCGCAACCTAAGGTAGCCCGGTCAACCTTTTTGGGATGGTCATCTTTGCCATGTGAAATTCCCCAGAAGAAATGGATGGAGGAGGGGAACTTACATCTGAGCTGCCCCTGACCCCCAGTGATCGCTTTCAAGGAACCTAGCAGGTGGGTCAGAAAACAACCAGCACACTTTACACTTCCTTCAAGCATACAGTAACTTATCAGATAAGAACTACCTAAATCTCTACCTAAATCTTTGTCTGACTTTAGGTACTCCTTAATAGACATTAGCCACAAGTCCTTCCAGAGTGCGGGTTATTCTCTAGCCCACCTGCCTAGTTAGTGGAGCCGGCCTGAAAGCGCATCCCCCCGTGTTGGCGTGCCGTGAGGGTGAGGTCCAGCGCGCCGAGGTCAGTTATTTGCCGATAAACGGGCCTCCGCATGCCAGATCTAACATCATCCAGTTGCTTCTGATCGCATTAACTCATCTTAGTTCCCGTCTTTTCTTCTTTCCCAATGGAGTCATAATACACGGCGACCAGGCGTTCTTTATTTCCTTCTACGTGTACACTTATTCTTTCATGTTTAATTCCTTTTTGTACGTCAATCGCTCGTCGCCCACCCTCGAGGCTGTTGTTCTCCTTTCCATTCTTGGCTGTGGGGTTCCGTTATCTCGGCCATCAAGCCGCGGTCCGGACGGCTCAAGGTCCGATAAAGGACCCCAGTATCGAAGCTCAACCTCGACCTCGACGCAATCGCCACTCCCTCTGTCGGCCGCAACTTGCGAGTCGCGAGCCGTCTTTCTTCATAGAACATAGCCGCCCAAATGGCGGACTCAGTGGGTATGTCGTATTTTTCAATTCGCGCCTAAGATGTTGTATCATGGTGGCTGACGTGATGATACAGATCGCGTGTTTGTACACGCTCTTAATACCGTCAAAAAGATACCCAAGACAGGCGCATCAAGACCGCCTCCAACCGATCGACTCCGATTATATGGACTCTATAAGCAAGCGATGGAGGGTGATGTTGACGGCGTAATGGAGCGGCCAACGGCAGCCTCCGGAATGGCTTCCGACGACCTCCAGCGCGAAAAAGACAAATGGGATGCATGGAATCTACAAAAGGGACTGGGCCGGACAGAATCAAAGAGGAGATATATCGAGGCGCTGATAGATACGATGCACCGATATGCGACCACACCGTAAGCGCTCTTTGAACGCAAGCGATGATACGACTGGATTTCACTAACCAACCCTCCCAGGGACGCCGAGGAACTTGTGTCGGAACTCGAATTCGTCTGGAACCAGATCAAGAATAATAGTCCAAGCTCGTCATTTTCATCACCGAGAGCGAACCGATCAGGCGCTGCGTCACAACCTCACGAAGCCGAACAAGGGAGCGACGCAGAAGGTCCATTGAAAGAAATCAGACCGATGAGCGAGTACGATGAAGCGGAAGCAAGATCCCAGCGACAATTAGACCTCGAAGATGATGACGAAGAGGCACAAAATCGCGATCGAGTTAGTGGTCGATGGCAGCGAAAGGTGGAACGTGCCTTGACGACGATGTCGGCCGAGGTAGCTGCGTTACGAGAACAAATCACAACGGGTCGAGAGTGGCGAGCGAAAAAGGAACGCAGTTTTCCAGCCTGGGTTAAGTGGCTTGCTTGGTTACTGGTGAAGCACATATTCGCCGACCTTGTCATTCTGGCCGTAGTTTTGTTATGGCTGAGAAAGCGCAAGGACCGCCGACTGGAAGACTTAGTAAGGGCAGCTGTTAGGCTTGTTAGGGAATACGTTCGAAATATTTTGCCATCGCGAGGATGATAGTGTTTTAACAATGGGGTAAACAGACGATGATTGTTTTGGAGATACCATCATCATAAGGATTAGGCGCTTCAGGAGTAAGGAGCTATCGTTGTATTTATAGTAAGAGAAGCGTGGCCATTGTGCATCGGGAACATTCAATAACTACTCAGTTAAGTGCCTAAATCGGAGTATTTGCTGCGACCCTAACTACCTACCTGTTCAGGCCACCTATCAAGCCACCTATTGTT
This sequence comes from Fusarium sp. NFCCI 5145, assembly GCA_033439405.1. Lineage (NCBI taxonomy): Eukaryota > Fungi > Ascomycota > Sordariomycetes > Hypocreales > Nectriaceae > Fusarium > Fusarium sp. NFCCI 5145. The sequence continues at coordinate 3,607 of JAWDHB010000308.1, forward strand.
CCAATTGAAATCAGTTGAGGCCTGTTAATTGTGTGCTTATTACACCCGTAGCCAATCGCTTGTTGTTCTGGACATTCTTGGTCGGGTGAGTTCAGTCACAAGAAAATAACCCTGACCAGCAAAGCTGTAGTCTCCCCGTTTCACTTATGCAGGTACGTTAAATAGTCATGGATCCAACCATTCGCAATACGAACCTCTTAACTACCATGGCCCTCCACTAACCCACCCGCCCACTCATCTCCAACATCATCAGCTGCAGTGAAACTCCCACACGGCCACAAATACACCATGTCTCACTGGAGAACATTCCACAAAAACTCATAAAAACAATGGCGCAACCCCCCCGCGCTCCCCTATCCACGGCCGGAGACTACTTGGCAAAAGTTCCAGATCCAGAAGGTCTTGCCCTCATCCCCGAACTTCAGAACTGCTCACCCGCGATCTTCTGCCCCATCGGCGAGAAGGACAAACTCGAAGACTGCGTCAATTCTTCCTCCTTCACGAAGCTTAAGCGTCTTCAGGCGGAGCTCGAGGCTTTGAATACTCACGCCGTGGGCACTCGCGATAACATCCTCGCGCTAGCTGTGCGCGAGCGCGAACGCATCTTTCAAGAAGGCCGACGTATGGAGGCCTATCACAAGCAACCTGAAATCAACGACTTTACACCAGATATCCAGCTCGGTCTTTCATCTCAAGACCTCGGCGCCATGATCGCGAACATGGAAGCTGCGCCAGCAAAGGCGAGGGATCTAAACTTGGCAGATGTGCCGCCACCAATTTTTGACATAAACAAGGCCCGAACGATTCGCGAACGGCAGGCCTTCCTGCATATGAACTACGTATCATATTTCGCAAAAACTGGTGTGGGACATGAAAAAGAAATGACCAAACGCCACAACCAGATCGATGCCAATATTAAACAAGAGCAGCTGAATCAGGATCAGGAGCGTAGAGCCAACTAGGACGCGGCTCATTCGCCTGGATCACGACAGCAGACGATGCCTCCACATGCAAACCCGGCTCAAAACAAGTATGTCAACGAGGCCAATCGCGACAGAGAGATGTTCATGTTTCTCAAGAACCCCAACCGGAACAGAAAAACGTGAAGAACTTTCCAATGCACATCGTAGTGAAGGAATTAGGTATTCAACTTATCTACCTTCAGCCCTCCGTCCAACATCATATATGTACAGATACTACGAACTTCCCAGACGCATAAAAACAAAGCAAATATTTCTATTCTTTTACAACCACCACTCATACGCCGTACTCGACCTGACCCATAGGCTTATCCTCCTCCATCCCAGGAGCCATAAGGTTTGTCCTGGCGTCGCCGGTGGCCTTGGCCGCTGAGCAGCGCGCCATTGTGGGGGAGCTAGACAGAATGTTAATAGGGAAATCTAATGATTGACGAATCAATTGTACATACCTTCGTGAGATAACATCTGTGAAGTAAAAGTTGTCGATAACCTTCTTGAGGGGTGTTCCAGTAACCTGGGCACCCTTATTCTGATCGACGAGCTGAACCTTGCTCAGGGCAGGGAGAGCGACGGGCTCGACGACATCATAGGCGGCCAGAGCAGGGCTGATCTCGACCATGCGGTCTCGGACCATAGCGACATCGTCGTAAGGGAGGGGAGCACCAAGGAATTCACTGGCAGCTCGGAGGATCTTCCAGTCAGTTCGAGAGGCACCAGGCAGGGAGGTAGCGGCTCGGGTCATCTGAACACGACCCTCGGTGTTGATGTAGGTACCAGCCTTCTCAGTGTAGGCGGCACCGGGGAGAACAATATCAGCAATCTGGGCACCCTTGTCACCGTGATGGCCCTGGTAGACAACGAAAGCGTCCTTGGGGATATCGGCCTCGTTGACCTCGTCGGCACCGAGGAGCCAGACGAACTTGGGCTTGGTCTGGGCAACCTCAGCAGAGGGAGTAGCGAAGCCAACCTCGAAAGCACCAGCACGAGAGGCCTCTCGCTGGAGAACGTTATAACCCTGCCACTCCTCAGTTCGGAAGTTGGAGGCGTGCTTGTCAACGAAAGCACCAATGGTCTCGTAATAGGCCTTAGCATCAACGTGGTCAGTAACACCAGAGCCAACGATGATCATAGGTCGCTTGGCGTTCTTCAGGGTTTCGCCGAAGGGGCCAGAGAGAGCCGACTTAAGAGCAGCGTGATCGCTACCGAAATGCTCAAACTCGAAAGTGGAGTCCCATGTCTCGCCAACAACACCAATCTCAAGGTCGGATCGGAGCCACTGCTTTCGGATACGGGCATTGAGGACGGCAGCCTCATGTCGAGGGTTGCTGCCAACAATCAGGATAGCGTCGGCCTCCTCAATACCCCAGATCTGAGAGTTGAAGAGGAAGTTAGATCGGACATCAACACCGTGGGCGAGAGGCTGGCTGCCAGTAGGCGTATCAAGAGCCAAGTTCTCGGAGCCAAGCTTGTTGGCCATGTCCTTGGCGACAACCAGGGACTCAACCTCAGTAAGAGCACCAGCAATGACCTTGAACTCGTTACCCTGGGGGTTCTTGATCTGATAAGCACGGCCGATCTCGGTAAGAGCCTCCTCCCAGTCAGCGGGTTCGAAGCGGCCCTCGCGGCGGACCAGAGGCATTGTAAGTCGCTGAGTCTTGAGACCGTCACAAGCGAATCGTGTCTTGTCATTGATCCACTCTTCGTTCACGTCGTCGTTGAGTCGGGGGAGGATACGCATGACCTCGAGGCCACGGGAGTCGACGCGGATATTGGAGCCGAGACCATCAAGAACGTCGATTGACTCGGTATGCTTCAGCTCCCAGGGACGAGCTCGGAAAGCGTAGGGCTTGGAGGTGAGAGCACCAACGGGGCAGAGGTCAATAACATTACCAGACATCTCGGAGTCCAGGTTCTTCTCGAGGTATGTACCAATCTGAATATCGTTACCACGGCCGGTGGAGCCCATCTCTGGGGCTCCGGCAATATCGTTGGAGAAACGAATACATCGGGTGCAGTGGATGCATCGGTTCATCGAGGTCTTGATCAGAGGACCGATGTTCTTGTCCTCGACGGCTCGCTTGCCGCCAATCTCGTGGAATCGACCTCGATCGGCTCCGTAACGCATAGACTGGTCCTGAAGATCACACTCACCACCCTGATCACAAACAGGGCAGTCGAGGGGATGGTTGGCCAGCAAGAATTCCATGACACCTTCTCGAGCCTTATGAGTAAGAGGGGAGTTGGTCTTGACCACCATTCCGGGCTGCACAGGCCAAGCACAAGAGGCAACGGGCTTCGGGGCCCTCTCAACCTCCACCAAACACATTCGGCAGTTACCGGCAATCATAAGCTTCCTGAAGCATTGTCAGCGACAGATCGATCGTGGGGTTTCTCGGAGTGATCATACTCGTGGTAGCAGTATCTAGAGAGAGTTAGCTAGGTCATTGAAACATGCCACGATCGTCTTGACTTACCGAGGGACTGTTGCACCCGCCTTCTCGCAGGCTTGGATAAGGGCAGAGCCAGCTATAATTATGTCAGAAGACGTCGACCAACTCATCCAACCATTCAACCATACCTTCAATCGAGACCTTCTTTCCATCTAGTAGCACTGTTAGCCTCTCTCTTGTTGTCAATGGCTCTATGCACAAAGATGCTCACCAATTGTCAGCTCCACCTCGGCCGGGCGCTGGCTTGTCGTCGTGAAGGTTCGTGAGACATTGACCGCCCGCCGGCTCGTCCGCCAAGCCGAACGTGCTAGAGTACTTCGGAGCATCGTGTCGCCTTGACGGAGGGAAGAACAAAAGGGTTGCAGGATCGCTGTCGGCGAATATACGTTCAGTCGTTGACGTCTTGGAAGGGAACCTGCTGTTCGGGTGATGGATTTAGTGGCGCTAGTCCGCGATTAATTTACGTTGATGCTCATTGGCCAGAGCCGTTTTCTTTCTGCCTAAGGCTACACAACCGGACCTACCTCTTATTTCGCAATTTGCTGCTGGAGCTTTTCGAATTTTTTCTTCTTCTACCAAATTAATTGTACACGGGCACATTTTATTGTAGGTGAGCTTGCGCAACAGAACCACTTCGGTAGTATTGTTGCTTCAGTCGAGTCTTCCTCTATCTTGTGCTCCAGATGAATTTTTACGCCGTTTATGGAAGCATGGGAGAGTAACCAATCTCCATGACCGCTGCCTCTTACCGCCGGTCGTTACATATCACCAATTGAGTATCTTAGGATAGTAGTAAATTTTGTGTGAAGTGAAAACGTATGCGTCTCCATTTTTGGGTCTACCTATCTACGAGCTGCAGCTGCATTGCATCGCCCGCTCAGTCTTCGGGGGGTCATCTGTCCATCGAAGCTCCTCATCCTTATTACCGTTGTATGTCTTTCCGTCGAAAGATTCACCCTCCCAGCGATCATCGAATGGATTGAGGGACATATGCATGACGCGGTCTAATACATCTCGCTCGCCGTCCTTCTCAACGCGTTGAATAAGTTCGTCAAGGATCCAACCGCGAGGCACGAAGTTGGGGTTCACCCGCTTCATCGCATCGATCCTCTCACTGTCTTTGGCTTCTGATACATTCTCTCCTTCGTCTCTCCAATCTTCGATGATGCGCTCACGCCAGCTTCCGAGCCAAATCGCAATGCGTGCTCGGGCATCTTCTTCAGAAATGGTTGTCGGGGGGCCTTCCTTGTGGAAGAAGACAGATGCCTTTGCCTTGCGGGCTTCTTCCGTGGCCAGATCCTGCAACTTGATCTTGCTGAGACGGCGGAAGAAGTGATGAAAGTCAAGTTCCAATGCTTCCATCGTGTCGAGGGCTTCACTGAAAAGCACATCAAAATCAGAGTCCTTGTGTGTTTTCAGACCAAGGCGAGCAGTCATAAGTCGTTTATACTCCGTAAGAAAGACAGCCTTGTACTCTTCTCCAGCTTGCGTAATGAGCTTCTCGGCCCTTGCGACAACTTCCGCTTCTTGGTCTTGAGTAACACCCTCTGATAGGAAGGTCTGGTCGTCAACATTGGCGCCTGCTCCCATCAACTCGCCGATTGCCTCGCCAAAACGAACAAGGTTCCACCAGATTATGGTGGGTTGGTTTCTATAACTATAACGAAGTGTGTAGTCATCATGGTTTGGTGTATATGCAGGATCAAAATTGTCCATGAAAGCAAATGGACCAAAGTCTATCGACAGCCCATAGATGGAGGTGTTGTCAGTGTTCTTTCATACCTATGTCAGCAGGATGTCGATAATTGAGGAGCAAACTACTTACCAGGACGCCGTTCATAAATCCGTAAGCTTGCCAATTAGCCACCACTTTGGCATTTCGTCGCACAACTTCACGATAAAGTCTTGTAAATCGGTTCTCCTCTGAATCATCTGCTCCTTCGATAGCGTCAGCGGGAACTCCACGTTTTGGTTCCGGTGATTTGGCAGGCTCGTCTGAATCTTCAAGTCGACCTGGCAGCGTATCCCAACCACCGAAGATATCCTCAGCAACGTATGTGGACAGCTGCCTGATCAAGTTGCGGTCTCCTCTAGCTCGAAGAATATCAAAATTGCCGAGGCGTACCCACGACTGCGCAAAACGCAGAACGATGGCGCCTGGCTCGATCGTCTCTCGACGAACTTTTGAATTAGGTAGAAGGGTAAGGGATAGAGCTCGGGTGGTAGGAATCCTCAGAGCATTAAGTGCTTCTGAGACAATGAACTCTCGAATACTAGATCGCAAAACAGCCTTGCCATCAGCAAACCGCGAGTAAGGTGTCAGCCCAGCACCCTTGAGTTGAAGTTCATAGCGCTCGCCAGAGGCAGGATTGGTAGTCTCGAAGAGAGAAATGGCTCTTCCATCACCAAGTTGACCAGCCCACTGTCCGAATTGGAAGCCTCCGTAACATTGAGCCCAGGGATATCCACCCTCAAACTTCTCTTCGTCCCAACCGTATAGTTTGTTTCCAGCTACTAGCTGTCTGAAGTCGTCCGTCCTTTCTTCTCCAGACTTGATTCCCAAATCACGCAACGCAGCTGGGCTGATAGCGAGAAGTTCGGGATCCTTCTGTTCTGCAGGACGAACCCAGGTGTATACAGCATTGCGCACTTGTCGAGGCGTTATCTGATCTCGGGGAGTTTTGTGAGAGTCGGCAGGCGTTGGGAAGATAGAGTCAGCGGGAAGGGATTCGGTGAAACGCCATGACTTGGGAAGATCCGCAAGCGTTTCACCCTCGTAGTTAGACACAGGCGACGATGCGCCGTTGCCGTTTGAGATGTGAGCAGCCATTTGCTTGATTCTTGGTAAATGCGAGGATGATTGCGAGCGCGGGACAGCTCTGCGGAGGGCGCTGCGACAAAGCATCAACGGCAGGGTATTATTCTGAGGGGAAAGATGAGTTTATAAAGAGAGGGTAGACATTTGGAATCATTTATGTCGAGAATAAAAAGGCGAGATACCAATGGTTCATGGCGATGTGACGGTGTTTAGCTGAGAAAAGTGGCAATTACTAACGGCTATCATCGTCTATCACTCTATCTTGACATCACCTTCAGTTTCCGCTCCGCAGTATCTGAGTCGCCCCCACGATCTAGATCGGGAAGCCCCCGGTTATTCGGACGCATGTAAGACGGAATCGGCCCGCGACTCAACTTCATTTGCATGATATAAAGCAAGCATATGGAATCAAACATTAATTAAAACAAGATGTGACGACAAAGTTAGTGGTACACTGGTCGGTCACTTGATCGGTTGTGTTGTTGACTTACCCTACAACTTAACAGCCGCTTGGTATCATACAGTTTTCTACACAAATTGCATGGTTTTAATATGCAGAAGTGCAAGGGGAGAAAAAATTATATAGTACTTGTGATACATCTCGGTTCGTGATCACTGCTCAACATCACTCCTAAGGAGCCCTGGTATTGCTGATAGAGAGACCATCCTTTCAACATTGAGGTGATAGTGTGTCACCTTCCAACAAAACTGCCAGATGGGCATAAAAAGGGCATAAAAAGGGCCCGGGTCTGCTCTTCGATAATTACTGGAGGCTGATGAAACAAAACGTTCTTTTGAGTGTCAGACTCTGATTTGGCAGTCTACTAAGTTTTCAGTCTTCACGTCAAAGTCAAGCTCTCAAACTTATGCACATGTTGTGTATTTTGTTAGTCAAATGGATAACAATAGCCTTGCACCTATGACCTATCATTTTCATCAAATTTATTCTTCCAGAATGCACGAAAGTGCTTCTTGCCACCAAGCTTGGAGACCTCAGCAATCTCATCCTGTGTCAGCTTGAACTGGGGTAGTTTGGCCAAATACCCCTCCAGTCTCTCAACCTTGTTGCTTGTTGTAAGTGCAATGATGTCCTGGTCGATGACCCACCGAAGACCGACCTCGCTCTCTGTTACGCCGTATTTTTCAGCCAACTTTGTGTAGAGGTGGTCAACAGGCCCGCCCTTTGCGTGAACGACAGGAGTGAGGGGAGCGTAGGCGGAAACGGCAATGTTGTGTTTTTTGTGGAAGTCAACAAGGTCTCCGTGCTGGAGGTACGGATGGTACTCAATCTGGTTGATGGCAGGCTTGATCTTGGCGGTCTTGAGAACAGCCTCAAGATGAGGCTGCAGGAAGTTAGATACGCCAATAGACTTTGCCTTGCCAGACTCTTTGATCTGCTCCAACTCGGCCCAGCGCTGTTGAAGGTCCTCGTCGGTCTCGGCAAACCAGGGGCCGTGAATCAAATAGAGATCCACGTACTCCAGACCAAGCTTCTGGAGGGAAACATTGAAGGAGTCAATGGCAGAACCTTTTTTGTTGGCAGGGATCTTGGTGGTGACATAGAGCTGTTCTCGAGGAATACCTCCAGCCTTGATGGCTTGCCCAAGCTCTTCCTCATTGCCATAGACTGGAGCTGTTAGTGATGGCTTGGATCAAGATAATTTCTTGGCTCACCTTCGGCACCGTCAAGGTGACGATATCCGACTTTGATAGCCTTGGTGGTGATATCAATCACATGCTGGTCGAGACCACTGTTGGGATCATTCTTGTACTGAGCTGTGCCCAGACCGAAAGCAAGCTATCATCGTGAGTTTCATGTGAGTGAAGATGTTTGATTTCCTTCAAGTTTACTTCGGAATTTCGGAATGAGAGAGGATAAACTTACAACCGGAATTTCATTGCCGTCATTGAGCTTGTAGTGGGGGACATCTTTTGGGGTGACAACGTTGCCCATGTTGACGGTGTTTGCTAATTGAGTGAATGAGGAATGCGTATAAAGAATAATTGTATCAATAAGTGACTAACACGGGAAGTTCGGTTGATGTTGAAGGACGATTGCCGACGGGTAGTAGATAGCCGATCTGGCTTAAATAGGTGGTTCCGTCCTTGTAAAATATCCTTTCCCCCACCCTCAAACATGATATGGCGATCTGAAGTGGCATCTTCTATGGCTGATTTACAATACTTTGAAGATGTTGCAAGCAATTGCCGTGAATACGCAACCGTAATGCCCGGTAACGAGACCATACCTACTTGCAAGATGTTGGGGAGAATATAGATAAGCAATCTGGAGAGACATGACCCTACATTGCGCAAACTTCTTGATAATTTTTGAGAGAGAACATTTCATATCCTCTGTCATATCAAGTCTAGCGTTCTTACTACAATGACGTCGTCGACATACTGCACACTGCTGTGTGCTCTGCATTCTAGGTTAGGTACCTAGTTAGCCTACTTGAATGGTCGAAAGGCGTGCTGGTTTTGAACTGAACGTTGGGCAATATGCTACTGTACAGTAATGCGTAATGCGTTCTTGCATGATTGGTAGCCCCGCATCTTAAAGAAAAAAGGGCAATTGGGTGCGTCGATGACGATATAATGTGATTGAAAGGCGTAGCTGTTTGGCTTCGTTTCACTACGCATGCTGATATATCACACATGATAGGTTTGGTATACAGACGGGCAGAGACTTGCCAATACCGGACGTGCAACAGCTGACATAGGAGGTAAGCTCATCCGAGTCTTAAACACACTGCGCAACGCTATGTCGCCAGATTGTCATTAATTATCATCATTCATAGCTCGTCATCAGACTCGGTTTCGCTCCCCGCAGGCACCGGTGCAGATAAAGGCTTTGCTGATTTCTTCGTCGCAAATGGGAGAGCTCGTGGGGGCGGGGGCCTTTCAGATTCCTTCGAGGGAGCCTTTTCCCTTGATTCACTTGCTGGCGCTGGGGCCTCATTCTTCTGAGAGGAACTTGAGTGGACACCATCATCGTCGTCGTCATCGCTATCGATAGATGCAGTTTCTTCCGTGGTGTGTCCCGGGTCTGTGTCTTCGGCCTCCTGTTTAATGTCGATGTCCATAGTATCAGCACCATCGTCGCCACCTGACTCTTCGGCTCTCCTTGTTGCAGGCGCTTTTCTTTTCGACGCCCTTGACTTGCCAGCTTGACGAGCAGGCTTCCTTATCTTCGACTGCTCAACCTCAGCTCCAGCAGTCTGGGAATGTTGTGATTGGCCTGCTATGCTGGGATTTGTTGCTAACGAGGTTAATGCTTGTTGCTGCTCACGAATCTTGATCTTCTTCTCGTTCAAAAGATCCCTGAACTTCCTCAACAAGGCAGTCTCATCCTCATCCTTTGCTTTGATCAATTCTTCCAACTGGGACTGCAGCTGGGCCACAGCAGCCTCCGATTCAGAGGATTTGACCGTTAAGTCGGCCACAGCCTGTTTACTGTCGGCAGAAGACTCAACAGCTGTACCACACCATTCGAATAACTCAATGGCCTCATCTGGTTCATGGTTCAGAGTGATTGCGCCCAGGCGTTGCTAAAGCGGTTAGCACAAAGCCAAGGTTTCAAAATGGTATCATGGTCTTACAGTGATACCTTGTATCTCTTTGCGAATGGTGATTGAAATAGACTTTTCGCTTTGAACAGTGGCTGTGGCTTGAATATCTGGAAGGGGGTTCTGCTGAAACAAGTCTTCGAGAATCTGCTGCCATTCGCTGTCCGAGGCAGGACAATTCTTGACACGCAGAGACACGACTCTATCATGTTTCACTAACAAGAAAAGTCAGATTCAGGGATCAAAAAGGTGATAACATTGACGTCGGTGCTGGAGATTGCAGACCAGGGTCTCCTAGATTGCGATGTAAGAGGGGAATGGAATGACTTGCATGATGCGACATAAGGTGCCTCCCCCTCAGTGCCCACCAGCTTGAGGTCAAGTCGTTTTGAGCCCTTGGAAGTTACTTGCAAAAGGACAAAGGAAGACTTGTCGTCGCTCCGGGGTAATCTTAGAACACGAATCTGAGAAGCCATTGGGAATGGTTACCAGCAGAAAGGAACCGGTGTGAGACTCGTGCGTTTGTCGATACCTGGGGTTCAGATCTAGGCCAGTGGAATGATGACAGATGACGGGGCGCCTCGGGTATGATCTTGATGTAGCGTTTGGGCTCCCTTGTCGACGAAGCGAGTGAGACACGGCGCCCGGCCCGAGAAGATCAGCGTTTGAGAGCTGGCTTGATGGAGGAATGGAGGCTTTGAATCAAGAACCACAGCACGTATCCGTGTATAGTTGGAGAACCAGACTTGGCAGTACTCAGGCGTCGAGGTAGGTGAAGCCAAAGGGAACACTCCGATGAGAGGAGGCGTTGCAATATGACTGAGGGTGTGGTGATTGACGACCGGATCCTAGTAAGATCGTCGAGCCGGTTTCTGGCTACCCTGCCGAGCCTTTATTATTGTTGTTGTTGTGAATGATGGTTTGTTGATGGTGCTTGGACCATTCATTAGGTCGAAGTTTGAACCCTGAGTTTGCTGATGAGTCTGGGCGTAGCTTACAAGGAACAGTTCCAGACCAGGAGTAACAGGAGGAGAGGGAATTTATTGGGTTTGTTAGAGTTTTTGTTTGCCGTTATGTATTTATAAGACGGGAACAGTTTGATATGCGCAGGCAGCCGTTCCACTTTGGTGCAATTTACGGAATACAATCATGTACAATCAGCGGTTGGCTGCAGTGCAGGCTGCAGCCCATCTTATGCGAGGCCTGTTCAGGTCAGGTCAAGGCACCTCATCTCTCAGGTAGGTGGTAGGCCACATGGCCTCCCGCGCTAGGCACCTGCCGCTAAGAAAATAGGGGATCTGTGACCTTGAAGTTTTCAGCCGTATTTTGATGACCATTTCACCTCACAAACTATCAAGTCTTATCAATTACATGCCAATGCGAAACTCAGACATAAGGGATTTAGGATAAGTTATTTGCTAAGAAAGTGCAATAATCCATTTGGCGTTTCCATACCTGTGATCTCATTCCAGGGCTTTGAGGCCCTGGATGCGTCAATCTCGTAAAAGAGCCTATGGATATCTCGTGTCTGTGAATATGGATTTTACCACTGGAACATCTACTAATAGTGACCTTCCCTAGAACGACCTATAGCTTGAGAAACATCGGACATGAGACCGTGTCTGGAACTCGCCAGTGGAGTAAGAAGCCGGTATATAATCGTATACGGACATTTTCGACGAGACATGTTGGAGGGATGTTAATCTATGTGGTACAGTACAGAGTAGTTACCAAGCAAACGGAGAACTCATCATCATCGTGATCATCACCATCATCGTGGCATGGTACCTCTCCCTGTTTTTAGCTTTGCGCGATCGTCCAGGCACGCCAGGCACAAGGTATGTAGGCAGAAAGCCTGGAAAACAAGCTGAGTTGAGCTGGCTAAGCTGGTGCTTGATCAACCAGCCACCAAACATTAACTGGTGACGTTCGATGAAGAAAAAAGTTCGACTCGTCGCGACCATGACGCGTGAGTTTGGCCAATCGGGCTGTTCCCCTGACTGCAAACGGTTCTTGCTTAGGTAGACTACCTATGTACAGTACCCAGAAAGGAGACAATTGTTTTCTCAACTTAGTAACTTGTGCCACAACAGTCACGTGAATCTTCTCTCAACTCTCAAACCCGCCCCCGAATTTTCTTTCAAAGGTCTAGTCTCATTCGGGTCCGTTCGAGGAGAGAACACTTCAGGTGTAACTAGTGTCTGTAAGCATTCTGGTTTGGTGCTTAATAGCGCAGCAGCCAAGAGCTGAGCACTTGCCCTGTGTGGAGCCATTCTTAGTGATTCCAGTACCTAGCAACTGCTGGTCACAGTGGGCACGTCCCTTAACAGTTAGCGGGAACCACCTCCAGCCACGTTTAGAGTTAACCCCCAGCCTTCCATTTCTCTGTCGGGTGTGATTCACTGTTGGGTGACCCACCGAAGTCAAAGCCAATGGAAGTCGAGCCAACCCAAACAAACCAATCCACCTTGTCCACCGCTGACCCGACCGCATTCCTGACCTTTGCATCCTGTCTTGCACGTCACCCTCTCGACCATCGAAAAATCCTCACCTACGTACAGCTATCAAAATCGGTTTCCCTTCTCGAGCGAAATTTTCTTGTGTCGATCGATCTTGATTTTTTTTTGTTCATCCGCTCGCGAAATACGGCAACTTAACGACGGTTTTCTTTGTTACTTTTATCACCACCTCAACAACTGCAGTTCGCTTCTCCGCCCACATTCGAAGATAGTCGGCGATACGCACAAAGTAACTACAAACGCATCTGCAGCACCGACGAACACTTTCCCTACGCTTGTCGATTTTCTTGTTCATCATTTTTGACGACACTACTAATTCTATCGTCACATCTTCCACGCCATTCGTCAAGCTTGGAGGATATGCTGCTGTATGCGGGGAACAATTGCCGTTGACAAGAATGACTGTACGGAATTGACTTCGCGTCCCCAACAGCCAGGCCAAACGACATTATTTGCCGAATTTTGGCTCAAGCAGATAGATTGCATACCAAACATTGCAACACAATTACTACCATGGAACCACTACGACTCAAACCCAGGCAGCCTGTTGAGGCTGACATAGAAAACTGGGATGATGATGATTTTGTGGTGGAAGGCGACGACTTATCCTTCCGCAGCCCATCTACCACCACAAACATCCCCTCGCGACCATCTTCTTCAAGGCGACGCGATTCCGGCTCCTCGCATTTTTCTTTTAGGTCGGAGCTTGAGGGCGAGGAAGAGAAGCATGTTCACATCCCGGGAGATGATGAAAAGTCAACGCTGGATGCCATCACCGCAGCACAAAATGCCGGTATCCCACTACCAACAAACGTACCGTCATCTGCCCTCATGGGAGGCACTATCAAACGCCTTGGCGGACGAAAGATCCGAAAGATTATTCAGGATGATTGGGAGAACGACCTAGAAATCCCCGATTCCTCTCAAGGCTTCAAGATAAAACAGCCAGAGCAATCTAAATCTCCTGAGGGCTCGCGACATGTCAGCTTCGGATCATCTACTCACACCAGCCCTATCAACTGGGGCAAATCGCCTACTACGTCTCCCTTTGACAAGGGTAACCGACGCGAGTCCACACAGTCCATCCAGTCCATCCAGAGCATACAGTCTGTCCAGTCTGCGACAAGTAGTCTTTCGGCGGCCATCAATCTGGATAGGTTCAAAGACGCTGATGATGACGATGACTTCTTTGGGGACGGCGGCGACACAATTAGAGCCTCCAAGCACCGTCAACCCCCAAAGCCTGTTTCATTTATTACACCGCCCACTCCTCAGAGAGAGGCCAGACCTGCCAACCCTGAGGATGATTTTGAGATGGACCTTGAACTTCCATCAGACGGAAAGCTCAAGCTCTCTACTAGAAAGGAGATCCCCAAGACACCCTCCAATCAATCAGAAGATTTAGACTGGGGAGAAGGAAGCCTAGGCACTAGATATGGTGGGACTAGGCGAGAAGTGCGCTCTGCCCGTAGTTCCGCAGCTTCTGCGCTTAGCCCAAGTGTCTCGAGCTCCATCACTGCTGAAAGCGAGGATGAGACTTTTGATGGACTTATTCTCCCACCCGGACCTGTTAACTGGACTGAGAGGCTCCAACAACGGCGAAAGAGCCGATCCCCCAACCGAATCTCTGAAGAACCTATTGTCCCCGCAAAGAAGATCCCGGCAGCTGAAGCTGATAAACCCGATTTTCTTGACGGGCTTGATCTCGGTGAAGGAGATGTTTTTGATTCGAGCAAACTCACCTTGCATAAAAATGTCAGAGTCAAGGAAACACGACCGGCTAGTCCGGCTCGACCCAAGGCGGCAGTGTCGCTCACATTCACACATAAGCCGGTCAGTTCGACTCGGATACCTCGGCTGAATCACCATGAACGAACTCATTCAACCTCGCTGGAGCCTGTCTCCGAGAGTGGTGGTCCAATTCCCAAACGTAGCCGTCGTTCGCATTCCAGGCTCGGCCACTCATCCCAATCGTCCATCGTCAGTCTGCCGACTCCTACTACAACCTCGCCATCTCATGGATTGCCACCCACTCCACGCAGGAGGGAAGTCAACCTCCGAACTTCCACGAATTCACTCCGGACTGAACCAACAACCACTAGTGCTCAGCTGCTTAAACAGAAGCGTTCACTGCCAGCTATTCGAGCACCGGCCAAACAGCCGTCATACCGGCATGAGAGACCCCCGTCGAGGTCGGAAAACAATCGGCCACTGTCTGGAGTGCGGCCCAAGACGCCCACAGAACGTCAGCGACAGGGCGTGACAGAGAGCCCAGCAACCGTTCGCAAGTCGCACTTGCCATTCCTGCCGGCTGGAGCCTCTCAGTCACAGTCACAGCACGTTGCTACCAAACAGACTCGCGGATTCCGTCGACATGACTCGGACAATTCTATCAGCTCTATTGACCTACGACCTACCTCTCGTACCATCTCCCGATCGACAATGCGGTCGCCCAGTCCGAACCATCGTTACCGCGTTGCTGCTGATACATGGGAACGCTTGAGTAAGCCAAAGAACAAGAAGAACTTTGGTGATGGTCACGAGCTGGATGGATTTGATGATTTACCTACGTCCAAAGAGACTGAAACAAAGTACTTGAAGCAGCCTACTAGCTCAGGACCAAAGGTTGCTCTGCGCAACAAACTCTACCAGAACGTGCTTCCCGACAGGACCTCGACTATCTCCCCATCAATTCCTCCCACGCCCCGACCATCTTTTACTCCTCACTTTGCTCGTGACACGGCTGCAAGCAGAATTGCACGTGAGACTGCCCTGGCTCAACGGGTTCCTAGCAGCGGCCCGTTGACGCCTATGAATTCTCAGCGGGTCACTCAACTTTCCTCAAGGGGCAACCTGACCCCTGCTATACCCCAACCGAACATTCGATCAAGAAAGCACAAACGACCACAGCAGTCGAAGCCGCACCTGATTTCAAACCTGAATAGTGGCAAGGAGTCGAAGAGTAAGTCCACCAAAGAAAGCCCCAGAACTTTCACTAATCGAGTCGCAGTGGTCAATGGCATGTTCTATAATGCAGACACCTACAGATGGGAAGGCAATGAGAATGCTCTCAATTTGTTTGACCCCCCTGTACAAACGCCTACCCAAGCGGTTGTATCAAGCAACGCGCGTGAGAAGGAGACGTCAACACCTCGCCCAGCACTTATTACCAACATCAGCGCAACCAAAGGCGTGCAGGTTGTCGGTGGCATGGTTTTTGATCCACAAAACATGTGCTGGCTCAAACTTGACAACCCTGCCAAGCCAACCTCCGAGACCAGCGACACAATGGATGGCTTCGATGCACTAGAGGACGAGGATGTTTTCAAAGACATTCCTGACTTGGAAGACAACACCGCCGACGATGAGGGCGTCCAAGGTCGTGTTAGCGACATCAAGGATGAGTGGCTCGTCGGCGAAGAGTTTGATGTTGGGCCTGAGTTCATCAGGCGACAACGAGAAGAAGAAGACCGATGGAGAAGAAAATGCGAGAAATGGATCGGCCGAGGATCCAGGGACCGCGAAGCTTGGCGGTGGACGATACGCGAGCTTGTCTCACAGTTTGACGATTTGGCTATGTGAGACTCGAGCCTCATGGCTCTTTAACATTCTTCGGCATCACTGTTAAACAACAACTTGTAATACGCACTCACCATACCCAGTTTTTGTGGACACACAACACGGCAGAGTCACCTCACGATGTAAGGAACAAGCAACTAGTTCTCATGACGGTATTATGGCTGGATACCCCGGGTGGTTTGGGTCGACACGGCTCTAGTTTTTGATAATTTTGCGGGTTATTGTGTTTTCTGCCAGCGCCAAAGGGACATTGACGACGACCATACCATGTCTTATATGGCTAAAAAAGGGTTGGGCTGGCTTTGGGTTTTGGGGGAATGATAGAAAAAAATGGCAGCCAGCAGCAAACCCCCTTACGGCTGGGAGGCTGGGCTATTTAATGACGAGATGAACTTGACGACTTTTATTGACAACATTCTTTTAGTTATTTCTTTTGTCACCTAGTTAGATTTCATAGCCAATGAGATGTCCCACACAGGATTGAGCTTGAGTCCGTTCTTTGACCTCCCAGAACAGAAAAAGGCCATGAGCTTCAGAATTCCAAACATCTTTTGTATATTATCTAGCATATAAGATGGAAAAGTCTCTACATGAACAACACTAGAAGCCGTCAAACCCATACCCATTTTTAGAACAAGAAACTCCCGCCAACAGCTAAGAAGTTGTCATCTGCTTCTACTTTTTGCTCTCTTTCTTTGCCTTTTTGCTGTTGCTTTTAGGGTCCAGACCTCTTCTGCGCATGGCGTTCCTTCGTCCCTTCTCCATGTATTCTTTATCCTCCTCTTCATCCCAGCCTCCAAAGTCATCGCCGGGCTTTGTCTTGCCTGTTTCCTCGTCGTCATCTGTGGCGATAGGTGTCTTGTCGATGACCTCGTCTTCGTCAGCGGGGCCGGTGGAGCGGTCACGGGCGTTGGAGGCGTTGGCGGGCGTGGGGCCGATCTTGTGGAACTTGGCGACGAAGAAGCCGTCGACGTTGTAAGTGTGAGGATAGTAGCGGCGGGTGTGGCGCATGGAGGGGTCGAACTTCTTGCCCATGTAGCTGGTAAAACCCTCCTTTCCAAAGGCGAGACCGGCGTCGACGAGGCGCACGTTAGGACGGCGAGAGAGGGCGTATTGGACAACTTGCTCGTTCTCCTCGATGGTGACGGAACAGGTCGAGTAGACGATATAGCCACCTGTCTTGGAAGCGTGGTTGACTGAGTCAATGGCCGCAAGAACAAGCTGCTTCTGGATATGAGGCAGTTGCATGAAGTCGCGCTCAGTCTTGTTGGTCTTGACGCTGGGATCCTTTGCAATGACACCAGTTCCAGAGCACGGAGCATCAAGAAGGACACGGTCAAAACCACCCATAGGTTTGGGGAACTCACGGGCATCGTAGTTTGATACAATGACGTTACGAGTACCGAGGCGGTGAATATTACCAATAAGACCCTTAGCACGAGCCTTATTGGGATCGTTGGCCACGACAATACCAGTGTTCTTCATCATAGCAGCCATGTATGTTGTCTTTCCACCGGGAGCAGCGGCCATATCGAGTACGCGCTCGTTCTCCTGGGGGTCAAGGGCCATGCAAGGCAAGAAGGATGAGGCAGCCTGGAGAATGTAATGACCAGCGAGGTACTCGGGCGTCGCACCAAGGGGGACGTTACTCTCGAATACCTGGAGACCGACCTTGGACCACTTTCCGACGGGTTCAAGAGTGACACCACGGTTGATAAGAGCCTGAGCAAGGTCACGACGGTGAGTACGCAGGGTGTTCGTGCGAATGACCACAGGACGCGCCGACTCGTTGGCCTCGAAGAAAGCAAAAGCCTCACGGGGTGTGAAGAGGTTGAAGAGCTTCTCAGCGAGATACTCAGAGTAACCGTAGTAAGAGCAGATGTCCTTAATAAGCTGTGATGTGTACTCGGCCCTTGAGCGACCCTCCTCGGAGAGGTTGGCAAAGTCGTCGAGGACGCGAATATTCTCGGTGATTCGTGTTCGCAGGAGCTGCAGATCGGGGGCTAGAAGGGCGTTTGTCTTCTTGGAGAGCTCGTCATCGCTGTCCTCGTCAGAGAGAATGTGAGGCTTGTCGCCGTGGATGTTGGTCTGGAGAGCCTCCTCGGCCATCTCAGCATCGGCCTCGGCAGCATCCTCTGCCATTTGAGCGTCCAATTTCCTTGAGAGTCCTTCAATGTTGGCGGCTGTGAGCTTCTCCTCGGCATCTGACTCGTCCTCGTCCTCGGAGAACATGGCTTTTGTGTTCTTGCCTCCGCCCTCTTCGTCAGAGTCGAATACAGAGTCTTCGTTGTCTGACTCAAGGAAATCGTCCTTGAGCCCAGCGCCGCCCAGATCCGAGTCATCCTCCAGATCCTCAAGGTCGAACTCATCATCCATCTCCTCGTCGGAGACGTCATCCAGCGCCGGCACTGGAACCTTCTTGGTCTTCTTCACTTGGCCATTTGCCTTTGACTCGGGAGCAGGCACCGTAGCCTTCACAGGCTTTGCAACCTTTGCCTTCTTGACATCTTTCTTAGAGGCGACACCATTACTCTTGGCCTCAATGACCTTCTTCTCCTTTGTGTTGGTTTTCCGTTTCTTCTTCTCGGGCGTCTCGACGATGGGATCGACAGGTAGACCAGCCTTGCGCTTCAGCTTTGCAAAGTGTTCCTCGGATAGGGGTTGGGGAGGGCCCTGCTTCTTCATACGACGTCCGACACCCATTTTGGCCAGTAGGGAGAAAACAATTGAAAAGTTGTTGCTTAAAACTTAGTTTGACCAAGATGCAAAATGGATCTGGTCTTGTTCTTAGGCCTAGGAAAAGTTACAATAGATCGCGCCCCACTGAAACTTTTTTTCTGCTCGCGATGCGATAGCAAGGGTCCGATAAGCGGTAGAACATCGTATCAATTCGCACTGAAGAGCCTTATGTAATCACACGCTGCAACGCCGTGGAGCTTGCTTTGTAGAGATGGTGTTCAATGACGATGCCTGAAGCTGGCTACCTTTGACCCGTCGTTCCTATTAGTGCGAGACTGAGCATAGATAATCCAGTCAAACATTTCTCGCGCTCCATACGACTGCCACATTTTGGTCGTTTTCTCGTATAACTTTGACTTCCTTCTTAATATCTTTGACCCAACAACCCCGCCTTCCTCGAGTTTCCAGCTAACTACCATAACGAAGCTATCACCATGTCGGAAACCGCTTTCGCCCAGACATTTCTTGCGTCGCTTGAGTCGCGACCCATTCGACTCTCTGCAGATCATGTCGAAGATCCCAAAACCTTCCCTGCTCGGCCACC
Organism: Fusarium sp. NFCCI 5145; assembly: GCA_033439405.1. Taxonomy (NCBI): domain Eukaryota; kingdom Fungi; phylum Ascomycota; class Sordariomycetes; order Hypocreales; family Nectriaceae; genus Fusarium; species Fusarium sp. NFCCI 5145. The sequence continues at coordinate 22,805 of JAWDHB010000308.1, forward strand.
CGTATGATTGATCCCCATCTTCACACTACTGTATGCTAATACCATGCCTAGTACATTATCCCCCGCATGCCCAAGGCCATGAGCAAGCCAAGCAACCTCGCCCCGGGATCCGAAAGAAGCATCACGGTGTCTCTCAAGTCCCTTCGCAATCCTCCTTTAAGCATCAAGCTCACATCCCAACCCCTCGACACGTCGATCCTGGATATCAAGACCAACATTGAGAAGCAGACAAGGATACCCGTCGCTAAGGCTAAGCTATTGCACAACAAGAAACCTATCCCCGACAGCAAGATTCTTAAGGACTTGCTGGGAGAGACGGACATGTCCATCGAGTTTACGGTCATGGTCATTGGAGGGGCAGCTGCTATTCCGCCCGAAGAGCCTGAGGCCACCCCTGAGGCCCAACCCACAGGCGCACAAGCCTTACAGACAGAGGAATTTTGGAGCGACCTCAAGGGCTTTTTAATGCAGAGATTAAAGGATGAGGCCGAGGCGGAACACCTCTCAAGCCTCTTCAAATCAAGTTGGGAGTCGAGTCAGGCGAACCCGTAGACAGCGATCAAGTCTAGAAGCAATAGCAGGGCAGAAACACAAACGAAATAGATAGATGGTAAAGTGCCAATGATTGCCACATACCAGCAGCCGATTTATTTCCCGTCGTGCGTACGATACATGGCCAGGGCTAGCAATTGTGCGAATTTATGTCTCGTCTTCAGAAGCAAACTTATTGGTCTGCGACCCTAGAGGAAACGAAACGTCCATCGTCCCCGCGCGTTGGTTCCATCCACTCACTATGCACTCCTACTCATTCCGTTGGTTTGGTGTCTCAACCCTTGAAACGACCATAGGTATGTTGAAATTCCACACCCGCCCGCTTCTATACGGGAGCGCGGGCGGTGGCTGGGCAGTTGGTAACAGCGCGCTTAACCAGCAAGACCCTTGCTGACGGTCTTGAGGATGGAGTCGTATTCGATATCATCATTGTCGTTGGCCTGGAGCTCAGTGGCAATGCCAGTGAGCGATCGCTTAAGCGCCTCCTTGGAGGAAGCGTAGATCATCTTGGGCTGCAGCCTGGTGTCAGTAGATGCCCAGAGATGATTATTAAAACCACGCTTGGTGATATGGTGTGGGTCTACGTACCTGGATACCGGCATCATCGGGAGACCAGGCGATGAAGGTGATCTTGTTTCTGTCTGATTGTCAGTGACGTTGGGCTATTGAATTGGGCCAAGCGCAGGCCAGAGTAAGACTGCATACCGGACACCATCGCCAGAGGCTAGGTTGTACTCGAAGTCGTAGACAGCGTAACGGGGACCCTTGCCAACGGCGCCCTACAGCAAAATGTCAGAACTGGTGATTGGGCCTTATTTTGCATTCGTCAAATTGGCATGCGTACACTTCGGCTCTTGGCGGTGGCGTTAACGAGCTTCTCACGGAAGTCCTCCCAGTCCTTGTTGTCAGAGGCGTGCTCGACAACGATCTCTTTGTAGTCATCGGAAAGCTTGTAGACAATGTACTTGTACTTCTTGTTAAGCTTGAGGTCGTTGAAGGCAGTTATGCAGTCCTGCGAAACGGTGGCACTGTTGTAGAAAAAAGCAAAGCCAAAGGTTAGCGCAATTGTCTCAAAACTGCTGGTCTAAGCTGTTGCATGTTGCGTTGCCCCGCGCCAGGCGTCATAATCATGGTCGAGGGGGAGGGGAGAAGCGAAGCGAGGCTCAGCCGCGGGTGGGAAGACAAGCCCAACGGGCGCGCGAGGATAAAATAGCTAAGGAATAGAGCGAGGAGACGAACCCGGATTGAGACTGGGAATTATGATCAGATTCAGGGTCTTTGGTGGCTTTGTAGGGGAGCTTACCATGATTGCGGTCTACGTCAGGAGACGGGATCTTTAGGATGAGGGGTGGATGAGCTGGTGGGAGCTCAGAATTAGCTATAGATCCAAAATACAGGATAGAAAGAGGGGCTAGAGGTATCTATAATAGGGTATTGACGTACCGAGAATGAGTTGTAGGAGAGAAGAAGAGCGACAGTATCACGATGCAAAGCGAAGCGAAGCAAAGCAAAAGGACAAAGTCGATAGAAATGGGCGTGAGAGTGGGTTGTATCTCTTGGGTTAGGTCGTTTAGGCGGTAGACAGAGTTGTCCCATAGAAAGGCGGGGCCGTTGCGGGAGAAACTTGAGTCGAGTCTCCCCTCTCGAGGGGCTCCTCTCCTCTTGGTGGGGTTGCTTAGGAGCATGAGCTCCACGTGATTTGACAAGAGTGTATGTCAGTGAGGTACCTAGTAGGTAGGTGCCTACCTGGTACGGATACATTAGCCACTAGGTACTGGGTAGTAGGTAATAAAATTGTATACAGAAATTTGGACATCTGTACAACTAATACTATCATACAGATTATGCAACATGTTCATACGATACTCATTGCTGGCATGTTGCTGTTGACTTGAGAACTTACCTATGCCGCAACTCGTCATCTCATCTTGTTGAATTGTTCATGCAACACACCCCTGCTCCATCTCGGCGACTCGGAACCTGTTTTCAGTCTATTAACATTAACAGTCAATGTTAAACATTGATATAAACAATCATCACAGAATCCGTGCTTAAATCCAAAATCAATCACATGTAAGTCCGTAGATTCATTGATACATTTCTTTCCTCCCTTTTAACTCTTTGTGTCTCATATCTTTTCATGCTAGTGCTACATCAATGCTATAATACATGGCTCTCAAAATGTAGCCTGAAATTCCGTAAGGGGTATGAAGACAAATGTCGTGGTCCGACAACCGATAGAGAGGAGATGAGCCTGCAAGACCACTTCACCCGTCCCAAGATAACACGCAAACCATTGTGCGCCGTTCATCCGTCCAGCCTTTTTTGTTATACAGCACAACATAAAGTCATATCATTCCATCTCTTACATCATACCTCCCATGCCTCCCATGCCGCCCATGCCGCCCATGCCACCCATAGGAGGTCCACCAGGCCCCTTCTCTTCAGGAGCATCAACGATAGCGACCTCAGTAGTACCCAGAAGAGAGGCAACACCGCTAGCGTCGATGAGGCCAGTGCGGACAACCTTGAAGGGGTCGAGAATACCAGCGTTGATCATGTCCACATACTCGCCCTTGGAGCTATCGAAACCCTTGTTGAAGTCACCGGCATGCTCATCAGTGAGCTTGCCAACAACGACGGAGCTCTCAAGGCCAGCGTTCTCGATGATGGTGCGGGCAGGGCGAGTAATGGCATTCTTCACGATGCTGACACCAAGCTGCTGGTCGAAGTTGGCGGTAGGTACCTCGTTAAGGGCGTGAGCGGAGGCCTTGATCAGGGCAGTGCCACCACCAGGCAGGATACCCTCCTCGACGGCGGCACGGGTAGCGTTCAGGGCATCGACGAATCGGTCCTTCTTCTCACCAACCTCAACCTCAGAGGAGCCGCCGACCTTGATGACGGCAACACCGCCAGAGAGCTTAGCAAGACGCTCCTGGAGCTTCTCCTTCTCGTACTCAGAAGTGGTGGGATCGGCAATGACACCACGGATCTGCTCGCAACGCTGAGCAATGGCGTCCTTGCTTCCGCTACCGTTCAGGACAATGGTGTCCTCCTTGGTAATGGTAATGGAACCGGTGGAACCGAGCATGTCAGGAGTGGCCTTGTCAAGCTTAATGTCAAGCTCATCAGTGAAGACAGTACCGTCGGTGAGGATAGCGAGATCGCCGAGGATGGACTTGCGGTTATCACCGAAGCCAGGGGCCTTGACAGCAGCCACCTGGAGCTGGCCACGGAGCTTGTTCAGAATGCAGACAGCGAGAGCTTCGCCCTCAATGTCCTCAGCAATGATGACGAGAGGTCGTCGCTGCTGGGTGGAGACCTCAAGAGCGGGGATGATATCTTGGACAGCGGAGATCTTCTTCTCAGAGAGCAGGATGAGAGGGTTCTCAAACTCGACCTTCTGAGACTTGGTGTCGGTGATGAAGTAGGGGGAAACGAAGCCACGATCGAACCGCATACCCTCAGTAACCTCGAGCTCATCGGCAACGGTCTTGCCCTCCTTGCAGGTGATGACACCCTCCTTGCCGACCTTCTCCATGGCGTTGGCAATCATCTGACCAATGTGAACATCGCCGTTGGCAGAGATGGTAGCGACCTGAGCGATCTCAGCGCTGGTGGTAATATCGCGCTTGTTCTTCTGGAGGAACTCGACAACGGACTCGACAGCAGCCTGGATACCGCGGCGGAGATCCATGGGGTTGCAGCCGGCGGCGACATTCTTGACGGTCTCGGAGAAGATAGCACGGGCGAGCACGGTAGCGGTGGTGGTACCGTCACCAGCAACCTCGTTGGTCTTGGAAGCAACATCCTGGAGCAGCTTGGCACCGAGGTTCTCGAACTTGTCCTTGAGGCTGACGGCGCGGGCAACAGTCACACCATCTACGAGGAGTTAGTTGGAAGTTGAATAATGCTTCATGAAGCTTGTACGAACCCTTGGTGATCTTGGGGGAGCCAAAACTGGACTCGATGAGAACATTTCGGCCCTTGGGACCGAGGGTGGTAGCAACGGCTTTCGCGAGGGTGTCGACACCAGCGAGGAGAGCAGCACGGCCCTCGACACCGAACTTAAGCTCCTAAAGAATGTGTCAGTAGTCAATTCCAGGCCCGTGACGTCGTAGTATTATCATACCTTGTGAGCAAATCGGACCTGCTGGCTGAGGCTGCCAGCTCGGTATTTGGTGGCCGCCGAGGAGAGGACGGAAGCCCGAGCCCGGGTGCTCAATGCGCGCTGCATGATTGTGGAATTAGGAGAGGGTATATGGTAGAATTACAAGAAAAGGAGAAAAGAGAAACGCTGGTGAGGAATTCGACCTTGGGAGTTAGGACGAACGAGTGAGAGGAAGATGTTGGGGTGAGGAGGACAAAAGGTTAATATGATGGCGACTGAGAAGCTCTCAAAAAAATGGAATCGTCCCCGTCGCTCGGAGTGTCGGTCTCGGTAAAACCCAGATGCGAGGCTAATCCGGAAACATACTAGCTCCACCAGCCATCAATTTCTACATCTTTCCAACGACATCTGTGAGGCTCGCTGCTAAATGCCCTGGAAGGCATGAAGACGGGGCATTTGGAGGCCTGGAACTCATATTACCGGTGCCATAGCCGAGTACGGCACTCAGAACTGGGTTTTGACGGGTCACGAGCGGCTTTCGATGTCCAGACCGCGCGCTCCACGGTGAGCGACTCCACTGCCCGTGTTGCATGACAAATGACCCGTATGGGGTTCGCTCGTTTTCCATAGAGCTCAAGCGTGTAAGCTGTCTGAGCAGACAAGTGAAAATACGATCTTGCAGTCGTGATGGCATCAAAGCAGTCACACTTCTTCGGGCTTCGTCCGAGGTAAAGCGAAGCATGAAATCAATTGCAGCTCTGTTTCAGCAGAGTCAACTTAATAACCAAGACAAGCGTCGGGCAGACCTTGTCACTATATACATGAAGTTGATCAAATCCGTGCTCCATCTATAGGACGGTGAGCTATGCCTCTCCCTTCCATCCTCAAATTAACCACGTGAAATGCGCTGGCGCTTGAACTTGTGCACCATGCGGTAGAGTGAAGACCGCCCGCTTCGTTCATACCCATCAAATCCACCAGTCATTGCTTTCTTCTTCTGAGCCTTCTCGACCTGAGCGGCGGCGAGCCGGGCATCATGCTCTTGCTTGGCAGCAGCTTGTTGCTGGATTAGAACAGCTTGTTCGAGGATCTCGCGAGAATGCTTATGGGCAGCTTCCTCGACAGCATTTCGGATGGCCTCAGGAAGCTGAGTAGACAGGTTCTGGACGAGCTGGTTGGCAGTAGCGAGGTTCTGGGCAGTAGCCTGGTTGTTGTAGATCTGAGGCTCGACAAGGTTGTTGAAGTGAGTGACAGAAGCATCGATGGCTTTGTTCTGCTGCTCGAGAGCGCCGGTTTGTTTCTTGAAGAAACGGCTTTGAGCCCGAAGTGTAGCTTTCTGATTTTGAAACAGGCTAACCTGCTGCAGGAAGATGTCGTTCTGCTGCGCAGTCTGGCGCTGGAGCATGCTGTTCTGCTGTTCAGTCTGGCGCTGGAAGATGTTGTTCTGCTGCTGAAGGAGACCAGTTTGCTGGCGGATGACTTCTCCTTGCTGCTGAAATACCTGGCCTTGTTTCTTGAGGTTGGAAACGTTCATGCGAAGAGGCCCGGTGGCATCCGAGATACCCTGCTCAATGGTATGCTCGACCATGGAACACATGTCATCCTGGAAGTTGACGAGGTCTGGCTGAGTAGAGTTGGCGACTCCACGATGCTGGAGCATCGTATTAGTAGCATTGTAGTAGCGCTGCTCAGTCTCAACGACTTGAAGGTAGTGGCTGATTCGACGGGCGACTTCTTGGTCAGTCTCGCGCTTGAGGGACGCCTGGCGAACCTGGATGCCGAGGGCAACCTGCTCGCGGAAATGGACGTACGACTGAGGAGCAGGGGCCAGAATATCACCTCGGAGGCGTCGAAGATACATGAGCGAGTTAAAGTCTTCGGCAACGGCGTTGGCATCGAGAGTTGGCTCTGTAGTGGTTGGAAATTCTCCGTTGCGTCTGGCTTCAGCAACTTCAAGGGACATCATTTGGAGCTGGCCAAAGTTGTAAACCTGGCCGTTTCGGAGAGTGAACTCAGTGGTAGAGTTCCAGTTGCTGTGAGACTTCTTGGGAGTCTGTGTTCGGGGTAGAAATTCCTCGATAGGCGACTCAGGAGGAGTGCTGTCATTGCCGGAAGCGCTGTCCTTGGTAGAAAGATTATCGCCAGCGGAGGTACCATCCTCGGTAGCGGTGTAATTCTCGCCAGGATCAGCCTTGGGTTTGAAGACCATCTTCTCAAGATTGGCGACGACAGGAGACATGGGCTCATAATCAGGCATTGCCATCTCGGCATCAAAATCGGAATCGCTGTCCTCGAAAGTGAAGGTGGGAGGAGTAGAAGCCGGAGTAGGAGCCCACATGATGAAGATTTGCAAAGAAGGAATGGAAACCAATGATGAAGTTGAAGTATTACTTGCTTTGGAAGAAGCGAAGAGGGAGATGAGTGTGCCTTGAGAACATTAACTTGAGGTTGAAGCAGTGGAAGAGATAATGATACTCACAGAAGTAGCTCAACACTGTGTTTTCTCAAGAGAGATCTTCAAGAAGAAGAAAAGGGAGACGAAGCAATAGAGTTCACTCTTTCAAAGGAAACCAGCGCTGGTGAAGCTCGGTGTTAGTATAAGACAGTCAATTTGGGAGAGCCAAGAGGGAAAACGTAAAGTCTCCATGGAGGAGAGGGAAGAATATACAGGTACAATAGAGAAACAGAACAAGAAACTCTGATAGAGTTCCTATTGTTCAATTGATGCTTGAGTGTAACAATAGGAGGCGCCTTAATGAAGTGGGGCGCGAAGCCCTCACTGGCAGGACCCGACAGAGAAGCAAAAATGCATTGAGGGGCTTGCTTGATTAATTTGAGGGTTTCCGGGGTTTGGCTTATTTTTGAGGGCAAGTGACCGTCCCTGTGGGCGGACAGGGCACGAATTCTATCCTCTGAGGTTTGGCAGATGAGGTTGGTCGGAAGATATATTGAATGGACACTCCCTCATCATGATTTCTAGAAGTTATATGCATCACAGTAAGGGGATAAATATTGAATACTGCAGTCTTGGTATATTCATTAAAAAGCCCGGTTCATTTCGTAATTGCTTGAATCTTCTGAGAATATCTTCGATCCATGATACTGATACCCCAACTTTGTGCATACGCTACAACATCCTAATCAGATATCTAGCTATCCATGAGATAGGCAAGGGAAATTTTGCGATGCTGATACTGCTTCCAAGTTCCTCCATAGCCATTCAGTCGGTCGCTGGGTGAATTTACTCCTGAGAGTCACCATCAGATGGGGGGGCGTCTGTCATCGAAGAGTAAGTAGATGGTAAACATTCAGGACATTAGGGATACATACCGGATAGAGGACTGCCAGAATCAGAAACATCTTTCTCCTCTTCCTTCTTGACCTTGCTCTTGCTTTTGGTCGCAGAGGCCTTTGGCTTGATGTCCTCCTCGTCATCGGACTCCTCCTTCTTGGCCTTGCGAGGAGTAGCTCGCTTCTTGGCGCTGCCAGTGCCCTCAACCTTGGCCTTGCGCTTGGTAGGGGTGGAAGGGGGAGCATCAGCTCCGTTTCCGTTGACGAGGGCGCCGGGACGGCTAATACCGTGAGCCTTGAGCATGCGTTCGTATCGCTTCTGGCTGTTGGGTCATGGGTTAGTGTTTGCAATAGATGCGAGAAGAGATGTACTCACGCAGCAGCCTTTGTGACGATGTTCAGCTCATCGGCGACAGCCTGGAAGTCAGGCTGTGTTTTTAGTAGACAGTAGTGAAAGATGAAAGGGGACGTGAACTTACTCGGCCGTTGCTTGTGTGTCCGATGCAGGACACAAGGAACTTGACCTGATCGGCGGGCTCTTGCTTAGACATCGTGAAGGTTGTTTGGTCTGCAAGAGTTAGCGACAAACCGAATCAAGAGTTTCGGGACGAAGATGGAGAGTGAGAGGCTTTTTGGAAATCATACAGTGTTTGAGGTGAGTGTAGACTGGTGATGCGAGTGTGTTCTGATGATCAGACGCAAGGTTGAGGTGAAAGAATTCGGGACGAGAGGAAACAAGACGATTCAAAATCTGTGGAGTAAACAGGGCAAGTGAAAAATGTAAACACAGACTGGTAGCGTGTTTGTTGTCGGTGAATATCAACATTGGACGAAGAGGGACCAGCCAAACAGAACCACCCACTGCAATTCTCTTTACGCGGATTGGCCTGGAAACATATGCACTGGAACATGATAGTAGGCAAGCCACTGTGACTATGATTTACGGGTTATGTGTAACTATTGAATTTCTTGTTGGTGCGTCCCTGACTTGACAGCTGTCACCAGCTGCCAGTGAAGTTTCATCAAGGATAGCCAGCCGCTCGCATAGGTAGGTAGTTAGGCATGCCCAGACGCTTCGAGTGGCCCAATATGCAGAATAAACCTCTCCATTGAAGTTCTGTGCGCACACCTGTCCACAGGTAGGTACTTGCTTGATATGGTTGGGGCTTTCCAGATAGCAGATTCAGGGGCAAACGATTCTGGCATCTCACAGAAGACATGGAAGCCAAGACGGTCAACATTACAGCGCCCAGAGCATGACCCAAGAGAGTAGAGGCTCAGATTTTGTGGCATTTTATCCTAATTGTGGTCTGCGAATATTAGATCTCCCAACTTTCAACGCTGTGATGTTACTTCTGTGCTCTCCCATCGTTGATGGGTGAGATGTGATGATAATCATCACCTAACAGGTTTTTAAAACTTTTAAATCACGGTTAAGGCGAACACTCTCAAGATATGATTTAATGTCCCGATTTCATTCGTATGATACCCCGAGGCTATTGCTACCTGTTAGACCGCCTGGATCCAGATACAGCACTTGATATGCTGATGCGTCTCCCAGCTGGAGTCCACAACACCACGTCTTCATCCGTCCACGTAGTCACTCTTTAGTTATCTTCAGTCTCAGACTTGACCTCCGGAACCTCCTTGTCCTCGTTCTTGGGCTCGTTCTTGACGTCTTCGTCGTCATCCTCATCCTCCTTCTTCTTCTTGACAGCCTTCTTGGCGGGCGTCTTGCGAGGAGTGCGAGGAGGTTTATTGACCTTGTCTCCGGCACCAGCAGACTTACGAGGGCTTGCGCCAGAAGAAGCAGCGTCGCCGCGCCAGCCGTGACGGACAGACATCTGGCGGAAACGCTCCTTGGCGCATTTGGCGTCCTTGAGACTCACGGTCTGAGCGACGGCGTCCCAGTCGGCGTCGGGTTTCTGGGTCATGTTGTCGAAAATGGCCTTAATGAAACGAAGTTCACCATCTGTGAGGCCAATAGGGGAGCCATCCTGGTCGGAATTCTTCTTGGGAGGCATGGTTGATAAGCTGCATTGTGGTTAACAGGGGATTATGGCTTTGCATATGTGATAATGGGAAAGGACAAACATACTGGTGCTTGAAAGTCTTTCAGGTGTGCGATTTGAGAGGTTGTTGACTTTTATTAATGGTCAAACTTAAGTGCTGCGCGTGTTCACAGGAGAGTGTTGTTGTGAAGATGAAAAAGTTAGGAGGGGGAGATGGGACGAGATATTTTAAAGCTGGGGGTGCCAAGTCAAAGTGACAGAGCTTTAGAGTAAGTTCTGGTTATCTCAGTTGCATAATAGCAGGCAAACAGTAACTATTTGCCTAGGTAAATTTGTATTGTTCGAGTGCGGTCACCGAGACAATAGCTTGCAGTGCCAGGGCACAGGCAGCGAGAGTGGGCAAAGCGAATAGGCTGCAAGTGAATTCATCCACTACGCACGGGCGAGACTATGTAGATATAAATACTCCGAGAACTAGTGATGGTTCTCTAAGCCTGGGTGTGAGATGCTGTTAACAAAGTACACATTCATTCCCAACCTCGACCTAAGTGAACGAGTCCTCAAGTTTAAGCACTCAGGCCTGACACTCCTCAACCACCCCTCAGCATCGGGTCTCTATTGCTACAAAGCAACCAAAACAAATCACAAATGTGAAGAGATAAGATGTACTAGACGTTGTAATTCATTTTCTGAGACTTCATACTTTGCTCTGCGATATCATGCCGCTATAGCTCGGGCCCTCAGATCATAGATCCATCATGACCACAACACCCCAAACTTTCCGCAACCATCATAAACCGTAGCCTCGAGCCAAATGTCTGAGTGGTTTCATTTAGTTCAGTTGATTTACTGCTGGAAGAAGGGGAAGTTCATGGGATCAATCTCATCATCTCCAAGGTCCTCCTTCTCTGGGGTCTTCTCCATGTCGCGATCCTCAGCCTTGATAGTGGACTTCAGAAGATCCTCGTCCTCCTCATCATCAAGGAGGACTTTTCTATCTTCCTTCTTGACCTTGCCTTTTCCCTTGGCGCTGCGAGGGGTCTTGGTGACTCGGGCGCTAGTGGGCTTCTTGGGAGTGGTGGGAGCGCGAGAGGGCGCTGTGGTCTCGGTAGAGATACCGAGCTTGCGCTTGACTTGTCCAAAGCGAACCTGGGTTTCTGAGTTAGAACTTGAGTGCAGATGGTGGGCTACATGGTGAGATGAAAGGGGATGAGATGGGATGTGGCGGGGCAGAATGAGGAGAGATAATAACTCACCTTGGCGACATCGGCGTTCTTGAACCCAGCCTCGTTGGCGACAGCGTTCCAATCGACATCAGCCTTGTTTCTAGTATGCTTGACGATGCTGAAGAACAGCATAGCCTCAGCGGCAGTAGGCTCCTTCTTGTTGTCGGCCATGGTAGTGATATTCTGCATCATAATTTTAACATGAATGATCTTGACACCTCAAGCAAGTGATAAAGATCTATTACCTTTGTTTTAGAAGTGGGTTTTGCTGTGTTTTTGTAAAATGTTTGTTATGGAAGAGAGGTGAAAGAAGAGTGAGGGTTAGGGTGGAAAGGATGAGTCCATGTATCAAGAGAAGAAAGAGATCCAGGTCTTAATTATGGGAAAGAAGAAATCATAAACTTGGAGAAGTTTAGGAGCTTAGGTGACTATGCTGCCAGTGTTTGGCTATGAGGGGGAGTTCAGAGGAGCTAGCGGATGCACAAAACAGCTGCATGCGATACAATAGTAAGAGCTTGTTTGCCAAGCTGGGACCCGCGACTCTCTATTCGCCGTAGTTACGCCATTAATAAGTTTTCCTTGTGATTTTCACTGCTTCTAGGGAATTATATCACTGCTAATTACCGATTAATTAGATAAACTAACCAACATCAAACCAGACAGGCTGACAATACGACACCCAAGGTATTATGATCTAGGCGAGACTTGTTAAACTTGAATACAAATAGCAGGGGGCGCATGTGTAGTATGGGGTTTTCCTTCAATTAGACTGCAAATAGAAAGGCTAGTATACAACTCCCAGAGCAACATATGAGTTCCAGCAAAGCAGACCTCCAGCGACTAGCAACCTTTTACATCCAGAGTTTGACGTCCATCTAGGAGCGACGATGATAGCTGCTACCACGGAACAGACCAAAGCAGAAACTAGAGCCAAGCAATAAGGAAACGTGAAAAACGGCCACGTGAGAGAAATCATTGTCATTAAGTCATAAAAGCAAACGCGGTCTACCAAGTCACCAGTTTTATACATCAGCGATCCTCTATCCGTGTAGTGTCGTTCTTTTCCGGTTGGGTATCAAAAGGAATGGTCATTGAAGTGGTCAGCCCACTCAGGGTTGTAGTCCGGCAGGGACGGAGCGCCGTTGGGGTCGAGAGCAGCAGGGCTCTGGGCATCGCCGAGTGTAGACTTGTAAGGTGTCAAGTCATAAGCGGCGTCAAACGTATGGAAAGGAGACTGGGCCATGACGATTGGATCATGGGCAGGTTGAGCCATGAAGTCAGGAGCGCAGTCCATTGAAGGACCAAAGCCATTGCGCAGTCTGAGGTCTTCGAGAGAGGCAGGATTGATTAAACCTTGGGTCATGTCATCACTGCAGGGGGTGAGAAACCGAGTGTTGGAGCTGAAGTCATCTCGGTTGTCGTTGAGGAAAGGAGATGAAGTCGAGGCGGGAGAGAACTGAGCCAAGAAACCATGTTGGTTCTGTTCTTGCTTGACAATAGGGCTTTGACGAACTTGGCCATACGACGTGAGGCTCACGTCTGACTCGGATTTGCCAAGATTGTCTCTCTTGGGCTGTTGTGTCTTTCTCGACTTTGTTACCCGATTCTTGTCGGCAGGACGAGTTCTCTTCTGTGGCTCGTGGCCAGTGACTGTAGCACGGAAACGAGCGAACCGCATCCTTGCAGCATGCCCGTTAGTGATGGGCTGGAGAAGAACAGGATCGGAGGCGACTTGATTCCAGTCGATCTAATTTGTGCGTTAAAAAAACAAACTGATTCGTGAGGTCATCGATGATTGGTAGAACTCACGTCTTTTAGGTTCTTCTGATTCAAAATAGCCAGAAGGAACCGAGCCATGGCGTTCTCGCTGTTGGGAGTCATTATGAATATAGTTGAGAATCGTTCAGTGTAGAAGAAAGGGGGATGTGGCGAGTTGCGGCAAATAAAAGGCTGCACAAGTAGGCTAGATGGGGAGAAGTGAGATGAATATATGGATTAGAACATGTAGTGATCAAAGTATGTAAAGGTTAGGCAGCTGTGGCTTGTGGATGCCTCGGGGGACCGTGAATATGCTTTATCGGGATGAAATGTTGGCCCGAAACAAGGTTGTGGAGTTGCGGATGAGGAGTTGATTTGACTCTGAGTCACCGTTATCGTGGAACCTGGCACCGTGAACTCGGGAGAGAGGATACGGCAAGGCTGAAGCACACTCAATGATGAATCGAGTGGACGAAAACGGTTGTAGATGAGCGGGTGATGAGGATGCTCTATTAGTTGAAGGTTTTCTGGCCAGCGGGTTGGACAAGGCGGAAGAGGAACGGGCCGAGACTACTCTCGAGGGAGAACCCGTCGTCAAAGAGGAGGGTCAGCTGAGCGAAAAGCCTTCTATGAGTGCATATGTAGCGTATAAATTGTCATGTAATGAGTTGAAGCCTGAGGAAGAGTGTAAAGGATATGGCGCGAGGCAGATGAGGCAGAAAGAGAGGAGAGGGAGGGGAGAGATTGAAGTAGAAGCACTACGAAGGAGGGAAGGACGGGATCCGTATTATATGTATGACTGAGACGACCAGGCTGTTTGCTAGGTAATAGCCAACTTAAATGTGATGCCACACACCTCCATACAGATACACCTATAACGCACCTCCCGTCCCGTCTTGTCTCTTCCATGTGGGGGAACCAAAACAGGCAGATACAGGGGGTATCTATCCCCGCCCAGGCACAGCATGGGTCCTGTGTAATGCGCTGCGCAAGCTATAGAAAAGAATGTCATGATCCATGATGCCGACGATGCTCCATAGTTGCCTGTTCCTCCTGTCGGAACTAAGACGATCACTCCCGTTGATGGAAATTGGGGCGCGACGAGGGGCTGCGGTCAGCGCGAACATCGCGTAAAGTGGTTACTGACCCCCCGCGCTAAGCCCACTAGATTCGAGTCTAAGACCTCTCCGCCCCAGCGCCCCATGGCCCCTGTATCCAGGGCAGGGTGTGCTGCAACCACTACAATTTAGCGGTGCAGTTACCTACCTAGGTTCTCATCAATTAACTGTTTTGAGATTTTGAGAGATGAAAGAAGCAGGGTTGGTCAATTGGGACAAGATGTCCTGACTCGATTGATTTTATTTTCATATAGGCTGGCGAGGTTTGAGTGACTTTACTCGTCTAGAGTTTCGCTAATCATTTCCCCCATCCTTAACTCGATCAATTCTCGTTAGAAGCTTAACTATAACCAACGGGAATTGACAAGAGACAAGTTTTCTAAAGCGACACATCAAGCTAAAGCAACCACAGACAGGGGTGCAAGCCCAGAAATGGAGTGAAACCACGAAGTGTGACTCATCTCGCGGGTCACCGACGAATAATCAATGGCATATTGGGCATACGACATGCAACAACGCAGGGGGAAGATCAGTAGCTGAGTTGGTTGGGCGACTTGGCGATCCATGGCGATAGCTATCGCTGTTCACAATAGGATGTCCTCGTGGCATTTACACAGGCAAAAATGCAATTGGTTGAGCGGATGAATTGAGCCTGAGCTTATGCTTCTGGTGTGCAGCAAGCTCAAACGGGTGCATGTTTAGACAGTAATCGTGACGAGAGAAGAGACAGCAGAAGAAAAAGAGGTTCAGGGATCGGGGTCTCGATGCTCAAGAATGAAAGAAATTGCAATATGCAGCCGATGCCTTTTGGCGCTCAGATGAGGGGTGTAGCCTAGAAAAAAGTTGATTGTCGCAAGTGGTGACGACGATAGTGAACAGCAGCAATTCAACAACCAGAAGAGCTCTGAGAGTCTGGAAAATTCTTGTCTAGATAACATACAGTTGAAACAACTATATTTTTCAGTAATAAAAGCATCCATGGTTGCGGATGGCTCTGTATTCAATGCTTGGTCGTTATGGAGGGCATGAGATGAAGTGGGCGGGAGACGCGACGGGCGCGCAGCTGGTGGGACCTTGCCCATACTCATCAGGACAGGAAATGGGAACGAAAGCACGTGAGATGACCTCGTAAAGCGGCTCCACTTTGATGTCCTCTTTTCTTGTCCCCCTTGCTTTAAGGTTGCTTTGTGGCGTAGGACCGTAGTAGGTAACCCAAGGACTCGCCACTCCGTTAAACAGACGGTTTGGACGTTGATGGGTTTAATTAGTCCCGTTTCGGTAACCGTTTGGGCATGGATATTTGCTCTATTTGTTTGGGCATTCTGATTTGCTAGTCTTCGTCTTCTGTTGACTTTTTGGATCAACCTTTGTGTGATTTGATATCAACCAAACCAGTATTAGTTTTGCATGCGCTAACACCCTATTCTCAGTCTATCGTGTTGATGAAATAGGTTCTTCATATTCGTTATAAAACGGAGAAGAATCAAGACACCAAGTCACAACGCCGCCTTCCAAGTGAGAATATCCAACAAAGACACCTTTCTAACCGAGCCCCAAGCTTCGTCAACGTGACCAACAAAAGAAAAAGAAAGCATAAAAAGAAGATCCCACAAAGTTGATCCAATTACATTCCCTACAGCACCTACACCCTCACCAATCTCGATAAGCTATTGTTTCGGAGCTATCATTCATCCGGATCCGACACCCTGCATTCATTCCCCCATGCCAAGCCTACCTAGAAAGAATGGAAGCTTGGACCATCATATCCCCCCAACCTCGCGCCTCAGCGAGTCCCTTAGCAATTTCTACCTACACTATCAATTTTCCCATTGATCCAGCCGTTGCCTTAACAGCGTCTAACCATCTACAGTCGCGTTGCCGCCTTATCAACCATCAGTCTTTGTCACGTCGACAATTGCTTTATTTTCTATTATTCAGAATGAACAGTAAAAATTGGAATGACAGAGCTGACAAAGACTTGTTCTTTACTATTCTGTCTGTCAAGAACATTGGCGTCATAAGCGGCTCAGAATGGACCACTATTGGTAACCATATGAGAAGTCTGGGCTATGGCTTCACCAACGAAGGTTGCCGGTGAGTACTGATACCCGTATTCTCTCAAATCTGTCACCACCTCAATTGTTTCGCGATTGGCCCCAATTCAACGATGAACTGCATATCACGATGAA
Organism: Fusarium sp. NFCCI 5145; assembly: GCA_033439405.1. Lineage (NCBI taxonomy): Eukaryota > Fungi > Ascomycota > Sordariomycetes > Hypocreales > Nectriaceae > Fusarium > Fusarium sp. NFCCI 5145. Next base: position 39,062 of record JAWDHB010000308.1, read on the forward strand.
CAATTCGTACTGGTGTTGCGCTTCACGCGTCAAGTTGGCTTACACCTAAGTTGTCCTTTCACGTACATTCATTCACCACCACGACACATATTCAGCTCACATATATGAATTGACTCTACCAAAATATCCCTAGTTTCATATTCAATGCAGTTCTAACATCACTCTAGACAACACTTTCAAGGGCTTCGTCGAGCTCAGAATAAGGCAGACACAGGGGGCCCTAATGGCGACACTGCACGCCGGAATGATCCAACTATGAACCCAATCACACGCCGTCCTGGTCCTGGACGAGGTCGACCCAGGAAGCAGCCTCCTGTTCCTGTGGCTGGGGTTCCTGGAGAGATTGCCCCCGACCAGCCCATACCAGCTGGTGTCGCCTCTGGACCTCCCAACTCTGGACCTCCTTACCCACATTCTCAGGCCGGCCCGGCTTACGGAGTTCCTCCTGGTAACCACCAGGCTGTAGATCCTTTGCCAGTCCAAGCTGCTGTGCGGCCTTTGAACATCTCTCCTCCGCCCCCTGCTCAGCAAACCCCTACTCCTAGCAATGCAACTCAGGCCCAAGGCTCGATAACTTACCCAAGTCCTCCTCATGCGCCTGAGATCCCTCAGGCTCCTGCCCATCCTCATCCTCTCCAACATGGACAGCCCGGACAAACTACTCAACAGACTCAAGCCGAGCAACAACCCCAGCCAGGCCAGCCACCACTGCCACTGCAACTATCAACTACACAACCTCAGTCTGATCAACAGAGTCTTGCACAGGAGCCTCAGCGAGACAATCGAGAAGCAAATGATACAAGTGCCACGTCCCAGCCTGCCCCAGTTGAACAGATTCATGAATCTCATACTCCGGTAGCTTCGGAGCAGATGCAGCAAGTCAATGAGGACATTGATGCCGACGGTGATGCTGAAGGTGATGCCGATGGCGAAGAGGATGTCGATAATGACGAACCTAATGCTAAGCGGCAACGGTTGAGCCCACCAGAGCCTTCCAAGGACGCTGACATGGACGATGAAGCTGTCTTGGCCCTTGCAGCTCACAATGGACCCACAGACTTTGCTTCCGAGTAGGTGTTTGTCAGCCCCTTAAATTCAACATCGACTAATCATTTCCAGTTTTGCTACTTATGGCGAGGCATGATTGGCCACGACTTGAACAACATTGATACCACGGGCACGGGCGTTAGAGACTTGGAGTTTCTTCGATGGCCCTTGTTTTTGCAAGGGATGGGATAGATATGAACAAGCGAGGACTTGTATTTTTTTGCGATACGTGTCAGAACATAGCGGAATATGCGTATTGAAGAGAAGGATCAGAGATTTTGTTGATGCCAACTGACAGCAGAGTATATTTCTTGGGAGCATATCCATACATTAGGTATCTTCAGATTTGTCAGGGTCCATAGTTAGCCAGATATGCAACAATACCAGATTTATAGAGCGATTTCTTTATTGTTGGAGGCTGCAGTGTAAGGCACTGCCTCCAGATTTCCAGTGATTGTGGCGGTTCTCATGCCAAAGTAGGGGCCGCCGCCGGTTTGATACATTGTTTGCGTGCTCGGCGCCATCGTTCCCTTGGGGGATATACATTGTCACTTCGATCAACCTCGCATATCTTTGCCTCTCTCACCACCAACCATCATCTCCAGTTTTTAATCCAGCATCTTCAACCTTAACACTCCTCTCCCAAACCAGCAACACCAACGAACTTACCACCATGCCTGGAAAATCGAGCGACTGGGACAATGCCGAGTTCCTCATGGATCTCGTGGTTGGCCTCTACACGGGTGCTCAGGCCAACAAGAGCTTGACTCCCGCTACCAAGGATTCTATTGAGGAGTACCTCAAGACCCGCGGATACTCGACTTCATTTGACGCTGTTCGGTATGTATTCGTGTTTATTTGCTGTTTTGGGTGCTATTTCCGCTTTGCTTTTCGGGTTCAAGTTTCCTTAATACCGCCCTGCACTGTTTGTGCAATTCACGAGACTCACTTGAAGTTATGCGAAGTTTGTCACATTTCTTTGCAAACCTGCCCGCACTCCTCACTTCTCTATCCTAAGCCTTAGGATCCAGTGAACACAAAGAGCCTCCGAGTGGAGATCAACTCGTCTTGTTTCCTTTCGTCAACTTGTTAGCACCGCTGAACAAGTTTCATCTTCCTACATCAATACATCAACAATCTCACCCTTCCCCTTTTCTAACACTGTTATTTCTCATCGTCACCATGACCAAGCGTCAGATCATGCAGTGGGATGCCAACGTCCACGAAGACATCCTCATCAGTCTTTTCCAGCATATCAAGCCCAGTGCTGAAGATTGGAGTAACGTCATGAGTGATTTGCAGCAAAAGGGCTACTCCTTCACAGAGGGCGCTCTTCGGTACATTTTCTGAGTTTGCCTTCCTCTCTTTTATTTTTTCGTTGCCTGGCTACTATTTTCTTGTTTATATCTATTTCTCCGCCCCCACTCCTGTTCATCTCATCTTCTGCCCTCTTGTCCCATCTCTTCACAACTTCACAACTCTTCATATCTGTCATACCCAGCCCTGAATCGCATCATAAACTGTTCACACCACTTCATCTTGGGGCGGCACTCTGGTTGACTCCTCACATCTCCCCACATATCTTCTTCCATCCGCATCGAACATCCCCATCATCCAAGCCCACAAACACACAAATATTTTCTTTCTTCATCCATCACCATGTCTGCCCGCAATGCAAACGGAAAGCCTGCTCGTGGCTGGGATGCTGGCTCCCATGAGGATCTTCTTCTAGCTCTCCTCGAGGAAATCAAGCCTTCCAAGGCCGACCTCACCAACGTCGCGGAGAAGATGCGCGCCAAGGGCTATTCCTATTCCTACGATGCTATCAAGTACTTCTTTTGTGGCTTGCGCGTTATCATACTATATCATGCTAACACTTTTATTTAGTCAGCATGTCCAGAAGCTTCGCAAGAACCGGGATACCTCCGCCATCCAGGGCTCTGGTGGTCCCGAGCCCGCCACCCCTCGCAAGCGAGCCGCCGCTGGCACAAAGACCCCTAAGCGTACCCCCAAGAAGAAGGTTGTCAAGTCTGCCTCAACCGCCGACGATGACGAAGATCTTGAGGACGAGAAGATGCAGCTCAAGATGGAGACCGACGAGCTGGAGGACGGACTCCTTTCTCCCAAGGGTGCGAAGCGTGCCCGCACCAAGTAGGTTCCGCTTATACATATTGATTTACTTTACTAACTTTGATAAAGAGTCGAGTCTGAGGATGAGGAGCAAACTGTTGGTGAGGTCTAAATCCAAACCTCCCTTGGTAAGTTGATATATGAGTGCAGCTTTACACTTTATCCTCTAACGATTCAGCAGACCAGATGCACGGTCCTCAAGATCAAATCTGCATCTTTGACGATTGATGAACATGAACGAATTGGTGGATCAACTGGCTTTTAGGCCCATCGCAGAGAAACAAGGGGATGAAAATAGGCGATGATCACGTCAATATGCCTTGAGTGTAACGAGGCCTGCCATATGAGGGCAATACTATAAGGATGTCTCCGCGATGAATTGAGGATGCCACTCATGCCTATGTTTTCAGTTTCGTAATGTGTGAACTCGCGCTCTCTGAGTCTCCTGGGAATATCTACTGAGTATCCCCAAAGAGTCCTGTCAGTATTCTCTAAGCATTGCCTGAGCATCTACCAGGTGGTCTATGTATTCTCTCGATGTTCTCTGACTATCCTCCGAATTTCGTGCCAAATATTGCGTACATGTTTATGTAGTAAGGTCACTAGGTGTTCTAAAAGAATTACTCTCTAAATGTTTTCCTAGTATTGTCATAAGTGTCTCCTAAGTGCTTATAACATTTCCTCTGAGTATTCTATGCTTAACATCAAATATTATTTTCAGCATACACATATAGGAAATGAAATAAGGCGATGCGGTAGAAGTACTTGGTCTGTGTATTGCCAAAGCAGGTGACAGAGGGACTCTATTTATCTGCCTGAGGAGCAAATGGGTGCGTAGTTGATCGAGAACGATTGTGTAATAACTTCGCAATCATTCACTCTTCATCCACATCCATCTTCTTTCATACTTCTCATCCAACCCCGTTTTCTTCCAAACACCCCAACTCCACTATCAACCTTCGCATAACATCTCACATCAACAACAAAACAGCCTCTCCTATCACGATGCCTCCCGCTGAGAAGAAATGGGACGCAAACGCCGAGCGTGACCTCTGTGTCGCCATCATCATGGGCGCTCAGGATGGTGAGCGCATGCGCTACAACTGGCCCAAGGTGCATGCCTCCATGGACGCTCTTGGGTACTCCTTTACCAAGGATGCTATCTCGTACGCATTTCTATGTTTATCATGTTCAAGCACTCACCATAGACAGGCAACATTTCAGCAAGTCCATCATGCGCGACTTCAAGACCCGCCATGGCGAGACTTCCGCCAGCGCCTCGCCCGCTCCAACCCCCAAGAAGACTCCCCGTAAGCGAGCCACTCTTTCCAAGGCCCGCAAGCAGAAAGTAGAGTCCGAGGAAGTTGAAACTGTCGAGGACACCTCCATCAATTCACCAGCCGCCAAAAAGATGAAGCGCAAGAAGGAGGTTGCTGATGACGATGACGATGGCGATGTCAAGATGTCCAGCCCTACCCAGGGCAAGCGTGAACCCAGGTAAATTAACCGAAATCATCCTCTGAGTTACTATATTGATCCAATTACAGCCCCGTCGCTACCAAGGAGCCTTCCGAGTTTGAGAAGTGGCTCGCCAATGGCGACGGTGTTTAGGTGGTCAGCACAAAATCCAGAGAGATAATGGCTACGAGCCTTTACTTGCCGATGACTTGGGAAATATTAAAGGAGATTTGTAGCCCTGGAGGGCTGAGTCGATAGCTCTCATAAATTGAAAATCACTCCCTGGCACTTCTCTAGCCAACCCTTGTGTGCAGAAGTGACCATGTTGGAAGGCGCAAGAAAAGGAAGGTCCAAACCCCATATACAACACTAAGAATATAAGGACTTCATGGTTAAAGGAGACAATCTCAGACACTTTTCATGCATCATTGCTATAGGCCTCGGGGTTTACGGAAAACAAGAAATAGGTTAAGAAGTCTTTATATTCCATGATACTAGTTCTTCATCATGAGTTTGATTAGGAAGAGCCTGGGCTGAGTTTTGTTGGTGCCTAGCCTTATGATCATATCCACATTATAAAGAGCTTTTTAGATCTCACCTATCCGAATGGAGGCAATGGTAAGGTTTGAGTGCAGCGGCAGAACCACAAAGAAATGAATGACTCAACACAGACCAAACAGCAAAAGGAACATCTCGATGGTTGTGATCATAAGACCTATTTGTGAATTTCTCCTTATAATAGTGACACCAGGTACCACTGTAGGCATCGAACAACAGATTACCTGGCACGAGTTCAATCAAGCTCTAAAACACATTCCCTACCACCCAAACGCCAGTCCAAGTCATCAGGATGCCCCTATTTATCGTGGCCGTCGACCGTCCAGTCTGTTTCCCTCGCCCGTTCCCTTCTTTTCAGGGGCCTTGGTCTTATCGTCTCCCTCCCCCTTTCTCTTGACAGCCCCTCGGAGAGTTTGACCCTGTCCAGCAAAGTGAGGCCTGTTGGCATTCTCCTTCTCCTGTTCCTTATCAGCATCCGTCTTGACGGGCTTGATCTCGTATCCGAAGAAAAGCTTGTTGGGTGGCAAACGGAGGGCTGCCGGGGCACCGTCGCGCCGCTTAGGCATTCCTGGAATCTCCACGGTAGGGACTGGAGTGGCTGGCTTGGGTGTTGAGGTTTTGCTGCCCTTCTTGGCAAGCTTTTGACCCTCCCCAAGGAAGTTGGTCACATTGCTTGTTACTGACGGAGCAATGGCGCTGTAGTTGATGGCTTGGGCCATAGTTCCTTGGCTATGCAGTAGACCTCCGGCAGGGAGGCCGCCTCGTGTGCTTCTAGGGGTACTTGTTCCACTCTGTCGCTCAGGTTCGACATATCCAACTGGCGGGGCGAACTCTACCGACACATCGGTCTCGATCATACTAACTCCCATCTTATCGGTCTCGGGCTTGACGTCAAGAACAGCCACATCGTATACTTCATCATTGTAGGCAAAGTTGAAGACATCACCCTTGGTCAGGGTGGCAAAGTTTCGGAAGGCCTTCTCCAGCACAGCCTTGGGATCACTAATCTCAAGGAAGTTGACAGACTGAGGCTGTAGTTTGACCATCTTGGCAAGCTCTAATGATGTGGTACGGATCTGAATCATGTCGCCAACGTCCATACCAAGAGTAACCATCATCTAGTAGGCGTTAGTGATAAGACTTTAAAGTGACGAGGATTTCCGTACCCATTGTGGAATGTATGCCCGTCCTTCCTCTGCAATGAATTCCAGCACACCCGCATGCGAGTGTCGTCCCTTCTCTCCGTTGATCAACTCCATGAGCAGAGGCCACTGCACATGGAGCTTAGACACCTTGTCAAGAGCGGAGGGCGGTAGGATAATCTTGGAGCCGTAGTTGAGCTCTGGTCGCTCAGCTCCGGGGGCCATGATGAGAGGATAGCATCGGTAGTATTCGTCGAAGCGTTGCACGATGGGTCGTCGTCCATGGCGAGCCATGTTGTAGAGGTGCTCCGGGTTCGCGGGATCATACCCGCCGCCAAATCCTGAATACTTCATACATGTTAGCAATAAATCGATAAAATGCACACGGTTGGGGAGCTAACCATGGTGGCAGCTATTGTCAGTGTGTAGTTGATTCAGCGATACCGTAGGTACAAGAGTTAGAAGTGCAGAGGCGGTCAGCGAATCAGTCGGATGTCGTGTTTCTTGGCTCGATGCGCTTTGATTCTGAGATGCGGCGTGCGTTTTGAGTACCTAATCGGAGAGATGCTGGCAGTGGTTTACTGTTTTAAGGTTGAGATGTTAAAGAGATGAGCTTGTCGATACACGCAAAGCCACAGGTAACGTGGGCCCTGTGGAGGCTACAGAGGCAGCTCTTGATGACGCAGTATTGGTTTGTCAGGCTCACAGGGGATCAATGACGAGCAAGCCACGGGAAGTTATCAAATATGAGTTTGGGACACATTTTAATTAATATATAAATATTATGAGTATAATACTAGCTCCAAGAAAGAGTGTTTTAGATATCCTACAGATTTCAGAGCTTGCTTCCTTGTTGCTATCTCCATCATGAGTGCAATAGCCCGTAATTTACTGTACTCAGCTAGCTTCCCCACCCGCCATCCATTGTTAAACATCCATCCTTACTTAGGTACCAGCCAATATCACACCTCAAAGCAACATATTCTTACAAAGTGGCCATGGCGTCACGATATTCAGCAGCGCGCCCCAAGCGAGAAGGCGAAAATTTTGCACGCACCCATCATCATCATCACAATACCGATGTCAAGTTCGACGTGCGGAATCCCTCCACCCTTGCGCCTGACGCTCGCGAGGATGATGCTATTCTTGACGCAGATGTCATAGGTACATCTGGGGCGACCAAACGCGGAGCTGTCAACCTAGACGGTTATGATAGTGATTCGGACAACGAGACCTTCAACGCACGCGCCGAGAACCGCAAACGAGGCAAAGTCGATATCCTTGAGCAACTTGATAACTACGATGCCACCAATCCTAGTCCCACAGCTCCAGGCACTACAGCTGGTAACGTCGACGATGGTGATGACGACATGTTTGCGGCGGACGACGCCGATGCAGAAAAGGAGGTTCCCGAAGAAGACGATTTCGATAAGAATGGTCGCAAGAAAAATCAAGTTCGCTTCCTCGATGCGGACCAGATCGACGGTGTAGACAACACAAGTAGAGACAAGGAGGGCATTCGACTCGACGACGAAAGCAGTGACGATGAGGCAGACGTGGAACTTGCCAGACAAGAAGAGGGCGTCGACGAGGAAATTGGTCTAGGAGGACTCAAGAAAAACGCCCCCAAGGTCGAGGCCTTCAACCTGAAGCAAGAAATGGAGGAGGGTCAGTTCGACCAAGAGGGCAACTACGTTCGCAAAGGTGGCGACCCTGATGCTGTGCACGACAACTGGTTGGAGGGCCTTAGTAAGAAGGAGATGAGAAAGGCTGCCGCAGCGCATGAGAAGCGCGAAGCTGAAGCACGGAAGCAACGCCTAGAAGACGACGAGATTCTTGTATCGGCATTGCTCAAGACTCTAATACTCAACCTTGAACGCACTGAGACGCCACTCGAGGCTCTAGCCCGACTCGGCAAAAAGCAAACAAAGCCCAAGAAGATCCCCAAGTGGAAGCTCAAGAAGATGAACAAGGGTGCTGAAGGCATGGAGGTTGACGGCGCTGAGAACAGTGAGAGTGTGGAGCAAAAGAAAATCAAAGCGGCAATTGATGCCATCACAGAAGCTGCAGATAAGCTATTAAGCCGGGATCACGAGGAGATTTACGAACAAGAAAGAGAGCTCCTCGTCCGAGAATATCGTAAGGAGACCGGAGAGGATTGGGTGGAACCGGAAGCTACAAGCCAAGATGAGCAGGGGGCGGTGAAGCCAGGGGGGGTAATGTGGGAGTTTCGATGGATAGATGGACGCGATGGAAATGCCAGCCAAGGGCCATATGATGGGGCTGCTATGAAGGCGTGGAAGGATGCTGGATACTTCCCAGAGGGTGCGGTGGAGTTCCGAGCAGTGGAGGGTCAGGATTGGTCTTTGCATGTCGATTCTTTCGAGTGAAGGAAGGCATTGCCATAGGATGGAATGTCAGCCGAGGATGAAAATAAGACAAGGCAAGCTGGGCCGGCACTGGTATGGCTCGGCGTCTATCTGGTCTATCACACGGCAATCTGCGACAAATACAGCTCAAAAGGGAGGTACCTATCACGATACTGTTCCCCATATTCCGGAGATGGACATCCGTCGACTCTTGTTCCAATACTGTAAGTAAGATATCCTAAACTTGCAATAATTATATCTGCACAAGACCTATTGTATCTTATACGATAATATCCTAATCTTTAGCTAACCTTTATTATAATTAGTACGTCCTTCTGTAATAGGATTTCCATGTTTGTTTTCTTTGGCCGCAAGGCATGCCTGAGTGCTCAGCCAACCATTGTATATGTAACGAGAACCTACATGAAAAGAATACAACAGACTGTATGGACGTTTGAAATCTAAAGACATCCATGATGGCAAGTAGATCCCGTTTTACGACGAGAACTCAACAAGCCGCATGGGAAGGAATGCATGGCACAGATAGCCGCGGCCTTCTGGCTCCGAATCTAAAGACAAGGTTGAAAGCCAAGTACGCCGGTAAGATTGCCACGTTATAGGGCATCTTGAAGGGGTGCGGTGATCATGCGGGCCCGAAGTGGCTTGGCCGTTGGCCGTTGCTTCGGGGTCAAAGAAAAAATGGAAATCCCTTCAGATAGGTTTCTCTTTTGACATAAAGGGGTACTGTATTGAATGATACAAAGATATACTAATTATTAGAACATTATAGTATGAAATAATATAGATCTTGAATAGATATAATGATGAGTTTAGGACATCTTAGTCCGTACACGTTGGTCAATCCCGGTTTTTTCTTTGGCCCCCTCCCCAAAGGCCGGGTTAGGTTTCATGAGAGTCAATGGTCGAGAATCATGATGATGCATGATGGTGCATGATGGTGCCGCGGGAAGATGATGAAAGAAGGAGACTAAATGCCAAAAAAAAAGCCATCCAAGAGGCTAGAAAGACTAGGACAGATGAGCATGATATGGTATAATGTGACAGCTTGTTCCTGGGGATCCCGAAGTGCGCCAGGAACGGGTGAGCCCGGGCGAGAGGGATCTTGAAAAGAGGCTGAAAAGCCGGGGCAGCGAGTATGGAGTAAGATGATGGAGCTGTCTGGGGATGATGATGGGGTGGCATGGGGTTATACGGGTGGACGGGTGAGGTTGGTGCCCTGGCAGGCGAAGCTTGAGCCGATCCAAGCCCGTGATCCCGTGATGCTCCGGTGCGTGGAGCGGAAGCCGGGGCCGCAGCCGTAGCCGAACGGTCAAGCACCGAGGGAGAGGAGGTTGACTCCCGGCGACGAACGGGCTGGATCGGAGAAGCAGGGATTGTTCGGGAACAATGGATGCCAGAAGCTGCATCTCAGTATGTAAGTGAGTTGTAACAGTTCGGAATCTATTCGACGACGAGTTTCTGCACGTAATATGATGAAGTTCTGCGTGGGCTGTGACTTAGAAGAATGTCGATCAAAGCATTTCGGCATTGAGTATTATCGGCAATGTCCGTGTTTCGAGTAATGTACTATCAATATCATGAACTGATACCATACTGCAATGCGCGTATGTACTACATGTAGCTAGTTCAGGTCCAGACCAGATTCGCCCAAGGATTATGGTGGAGGGGGATCGAGTAAGCTACTGCGCTGCTGCTGCTGCTGCTGCTACAGGGCAGAGGTTCGGTCAGCCCAGGTGGGCTCTGGTCAGGAGAGGTTCGATCTCAGGTGAGGAATCTCGGTGAGATTCAAGATATTGAACAGCAGGTACATATGAGGCCATAAGGGTCCGTGTTTTATTTACATGGATGATATCCGTATGGAGGTATGATAGGGCAGGATGAGCTTTTGGCAGATTCAGGGTCCCCATTTTTTGGCTGTTGAAATACACACCGAGGGGTCTAGGCAAAGGCCCGATGTCAGATAAGCGGATTTTGTTTTGCCGATAGAATTGACATAACAGATGGCATGGACTGATCTGATGTGATGTAGAGAACAATAGAGGAAAAACGAATACAGTCGGTCCGTCGAAGCCCGTGGCCTATGAACGGGCCGACAGAGGCCCTGTTATCGGTGAGTTCGGGTTTGGATTGATTGAGCTGAGCTGAGTTGAGTTAAGCTGTTTTGTTCCATCATGATACCTCTCAACAATTGTTCTCTCACCGTAAGAGAGGGACTGCAAGGTAACGTGAAACAGCTCGAGTTTGATATTGGCTACCCTATCAGTCAACCCTTTTGAGATATATGTATGTCTTGGTTATTGAATGCGAGCCCTAACAGCTATTATATTACTATGGCTTGTATGGGAATGGCAATTGTATCCTCTTAAATTGGTTCTATGTCATGGATAATATTTACATGCACATATCGAGCCAATACTGAAAGAGGCACCCCCGCGACTCAAGGACCGAGAACGTACTGCCCCGCCACATTGCGTAAAAAGACGCAACACAGCTGTAAAAGCCCGCAGCTAGACACGAGTGAAGATCAGGTACTAAGCCGCATTCAGAGCCACCGTCGTGAGGGTGAAGCTTCTAGCTCAATAAAGGTGACTCCGGTATAAGTGGGCAAAAGAACAGCAACGTAGAGAGGAAATTAAAAATGTTGTCAGAGATAGAAGAAGAAGAAGCATATCGAAAGACAACACAACACACGAGTAGGAAGGATTGAATTGGTGCGAGAGAGGCGCCCAAAACCGTACGACATGCTCTGCGATCGGTGAACAAGGCGAACCGAGCTTTCAACAGAGGGACGTGCGTGGGCTGCGACACCGTTGGCGATGATACCAGAAAGTGAGGATGGATAATTTGGCGGTAAATAGGGGGAAATAAGAAACAGATCAGGCAAGAAAGGCAAACAGAGAGCCAGGGATTGTAGCTTTGCGGCGTAGAGAGATCTCATCGTCAAACCTAACCTACACATGCGCCGAAGACGACGGTTGGTCAAAACCACTTCAACCGGAGCTTCCGGAGGCGAGATGGAATCGTATCAAAACATCTGATCTATATGTGACGCACTCTCTTGAGGCTGTATCGATGGGATTGATATCACGGAGAGTTGTACGGTAGAATGCGGTGTCTTGTTCGGCGGCACCTACAAAAATATCAAGGGGACGTGCAATGGAATCAACTGAGGTGGCACCTCATTCATGGAGGGGCAGAAAGGATACCTGCAGCTCTGTGAGGGATGTATGGTGGAGGGAGGTATCTTTTCAGGGCATCACCCCACCACGCAGCTCTCGTCCGTGGTGGGGTCTCTCAAGCCATGATGAGGAGGCATGATTGTCAAGCCAACAGTAGATGGAGAAGAAAGAATACCACGCAGTAGAGTCATTTTGTATATGGATTTGTAAGTCGAGTGCAAAATTATAATGTCTTAACTAAGAAATCTACGGCACGAGGCTGTGAATTGGTCATGATGGCTCAAACTAAGCTAGCCACCAGAAGGTGAACGTGAGAGAAAAAATGAGCTCCCACCCACTCATCCGATATTGAATGTTCCATTGGCCCCTGTTACTTTATGATACACTATGCACTGCGACTATACCCCCCAGGCCTACAGGGCAGGGGTGTGTGTTCGTGGGATGATGATGTGGTGTTCTAAAGTGGGTTGCTAACTAAAGCATACTCTGATCAAGAAGAGTTGAGAGTGAGTTGGGTGAGCAAGTTGAGTGAATAATCCGATGGCCGGAATTTATTTATGTACTTCTACTCCCACTCTCTCTTCTCTTCTCTTTCCTTTCATTCTCATCATCCTCAGTATCACAACAACAACAACAACCTCTCCTACAAACCACTTGGTATGTGAATAGTTACCCCTCCATCATCAGCATCATAGCATGATGATGATGATGCATTGCGTTGCTCTGCCCTCTCCTCCTCTTGCCTCTCCACCAACGGAACATATTGTCATATCATTCTGGTTGATCACATCCTGCATTCGACCCAACGAAAAGACAATACGACGACACGTCAATCGATACAGGCATTGGCATTGGCATTGGCATGACATGGTTGCTGGAGAGAGAACCTTTAGGGTGTTGAGCTTTAAAATTACAGAGCTCTCTCTTCTATTCTAGTCTGCCCCTCCTTTGCACCGACGTTCCCAGTTCTGTTCCCACCCAGCCGCTCTTTCCCTGTGGCAACCTTCCTCAGCAAAAAGCTGTGCTTTAGTGTTCCACTCAATCCGTCATACAGATATAAATTACCCCACCCCCTCACCTCAACCTTCACCTCAGCTCTTTTGCTTTTTTTCCTTCTCTTCATCATCTTCTTCATCCTAAGGATATCTCATCTAACTCTTTTTCCTCAACAGAAGCTACCATCTTTTCTACAATAACCAAAATGGCTCCCATCAAGGTCGGCATCAACGGTTTCGGTCGTATCGGCCGTATCGTCTTCCGCAACGCCGTCGAGCACCCCGACATCGAGGTCGTTGCTGTCAACGATCCTTTCATTGAGCCTCACTACGCCGTAAGTTGATATCCTGGCGATTCCACTCCCCGTTCGATTCTACAAACAAACATGCAATCCATTGCTTGGGAGCTTGGTGTATCTGCATACCTCTGCAAAACCACACCGTGACCTAGCTGGAGCTTGTTGCTGGTCATTGCGTTAGCGTTGGTCACAAAACACGGTGCATATATGATTGGGAAGAATCCCGCAAGCTATCACCAGCTTCATGCCGTGGCATGGTATCAGAGAGCAGTCCTCAATGCAGCACTGTCTTATGTCCTGCCAAGCTACCCCTCATTGCCCCACGTCCCTAGCACCACCAGCCTCAGCTCCAGGCTTTAAGCTAACCTCGAGTCTCCTACAGGTCTACATGCTCAAGTACGACTCTTCCCACGGTATCTTCAAGGGTGAGGTTGGCAACGATGGCAACGACCTCGTCGTCAACGGCAAGACTGTCAAGTTCTACTCTGAGCGTGACCCTGCCAACATCAAGTGGTCCGAGACCGGCGCCGACTACGTTGTCGAGTCCACTGGTGTCTTCACCACCACTGAGAAGGCCAAGGCCCATCTTGCTGGTGGTGCCAAGAAGGTCATCATCTCTGCCCCCTCTGCCGATGCCCCCATGTACGTCGTCGGTGTCAACGAGAAGAACTACGACGGCTCTGCCGACATCATCTCCAACGCTTCTTGCACCACCAACTGCCTGGCTCCCCTCGCCAAGGTTATCAACGACAAGTTTGGTATCGTTGAGGGTCTCATGACCACCGTCCACTCCTACACTGCTACCCAGAAGACCGTCGATGGTCCCTCCGCCAAGGACTGGCGAGGTGGCCGTGGCGCTGCCCAGAACATCATCCCCTCCAGCACTGGTGCTGCCAAGGCTGTCGGTAAGGTCATTCCTGAGCTTAACGGCAAGCTCACTGGCATGTCCATGCGTGTCCCTACCGCCAACGTCTCCGTTGTCGACCTTACTGTCCGCCTCGAGAAGGGTGCTTCTTACGACCAGATCAAGAAGGTCATCAAGGAGGCCTCCGAGGGTGACCTCAAGGGTGTCCTGGGCTACACTGAGGACGACGTTGTCTCCTCCGATCTCAACGGCAACACCAACTCCTCCATCTTCGATGCCAAGGCCGGTATCTCCCTCAACGAGAACTTCGTCAAGCTGGTTTCTTGGTACGACAACGAGTGGGGTTACTCCCGCCGTGTCCTCGACCTCCTGGCCTACGTTGCCAAGGTCGATGCCTCCAAGTAAGCGCAGAGCGCTCAAGGGGCTGGAACCAAAACCAAACCTAATCAGGCACGACATGATGAAAATGACCGGCTGTCGTGTGTTTTAATGAAGCAAAGAAATGAAAGGAAGTAAAAAATACCAAAATTAAGGGAGATTGTTGGAGGGGATGACAACGAGTTTGTTCTCATCGGCTCTAGTTCCCTGGACAATTCATCTTAGTATAGCCGTGGACAGAAAAGAAAATAGATCCATCCCTCTTGAAAACTTCTTCCGAATCTGTTTGTGATGTGATTGATATCTGTTCTGAATGGTGACCTGCTGTCCAATTGATAACTCTTGATCCTGTCCTGTCAGGAATATTTGACGAGGGTTATTAACTCCCAGCTTAACCAGAGCAAATGTACAGGTTATCGATAATATCCACGTTAACCATACAAAAAGGCTAATTCACGTCTGTCATGCAAAAGAGATGTCGAGATCTTGATACTTCGTGATATTGGCTTGATGTTCTTCATGTCTTCGACCTCGACAAGATTAGGTCGGAACCTCAAGCTATTTGAACCCCAAAGATTTTGCTACGTGTATGTATGGTAGCATACCAATAGTATTCTCCCCTTTAAGCATACCATCCCCCCATTCCTTTTTTTCGCCAGATGCTCCTTTACTCCCTTCTCTCATTATCTGATGTCTTTCTCGCAAACAACCCTTGCCCGACCACATAAATCAACAATAAAAAACACGTGATGACTGCAAGGCCAATGTTAGAGGCGCAATAGATGAAAATAGATCGCTATCCGTTTTGATCCGGGGATATCATAGTACAAGCAATAGTAAGTAATCTTGGTCGTTGCCAGGCACCTCGGCAGGCGGCAGACCAGTAAGCAATATCCGGACTCAACCTTGAGTTCAGTGATGACCATATCTGGCATGAATGCGCACATTGGGGTAGCGTTTTCTTGGGTTTCGGCCGGAGACAACCCCAATATCTTCGGTGCTGTGCTCCAAATGCTGCTGTAGATGGTGCAAAGAGCGATGGTCTCTGAGACTCATGCCCTGAAATGTGAAATTTGATGATGCAAAAGTGTTTCTTGGTTAACGGACTCGAAGAAATGTGACCTCGGGGTGTCATTCGATGGCCCTGTACGTGATTTCACAGCTATGTCTTTGTGTTTGAGAACAACGTAATACCATCATCGAGCAACTCTTATGCTGGCCTCTTTGGGGTCAAACTCTGGTGACCATTCGACATTCTCATCCTGGCACCACTGCCGAATAACACGCATCGACGCCTGGCAGACCTCTTCGACTGTCGACCAAGGCGTAATATCGGCCCGAAGCCGTGAGCTACTAATGCCATCATAGACTTCGTGAACAACGGGCCAGTTGCGGTAACGGGTTGACTGGTGTGCAAAGATTTCCTCTTTAGAGATGTGCTCGTAGCTGGGGGCCGCCTTGAGAAATTCATCCACAGTAACAGCTTGCAGAATCAGGACAAGAGCGTAGATGGGTTGGCATCGCCGCATGTCGCGACGTGTCTCCTTTTGTAGGTAATCCACCATCTTGATCAAGCTGGCCCATGAGCCCGGGTCAGATGACTTGTGTTGCAGATTGCGACTGACATTGAGAAGGTGGAAACTTGCCATAAAAGCAACCGTACTCTCCACAGCGAGTGCGTAATACTGCCTGCGACTTGAATCGGCCCCCCGATTGTCGCCGCTGGTCGCAAGCTTGTTGCACCGCTGGTTGGCAACATCGCCCTCGTGCTTAAGACGCCGACCGAGACTAGAGAATCGGGTGTGTTTCTCCATGATGGCTCGCGGATCGGCCTTGTCCCCCCGAGCAGCATCTGTGCCATTGGTAGTAGGGCGATCTGAGGATCCAGGAGGCACGGGTGTCACTGTGAATGCCTCCCCAGGTGTGTGAGCCTGCGAGTTGCTGGAACTAACACGCGACATGGCTGCGCCCTTCTTAGAGGGCGTTGAAGGTGGCGGTAGACTCGAAGAAACCGAAGGCATCCGGGGCCGCTTGACAGCTATTGTGTCGCCAGTATTCTCTGTTGACGCAGGGCGCTTCTTCGCCTGGCTATTTGAAGGCGCCTCCGTGCTTTCAGACCGCTCTCTGCGCTTTGGCGGTAAAGCCAAGATACGCTTGAACGTTTGCCGCATTCGCTTAGATATCCGAAGTGTTACGATCAAACGTCTCCTTTCTTTATAATTCGAGGCATCCTCCTCCTGCTCCACCTCCTCTTCTTCTTCGTGCTCAACGGGGGCCTTCCTAGCTGTCGTTGACTTGTGTCGTTCTTCGATATGTTTTTCCCTTGGCTCATCCTTGTCTTGACCATCATGAATCTTAGCGTCCATTACCTTTGTTGAGACCTTTCTTCGCGATAGCTCCGCCTCCAGGGCGCTCGGCAATGTAGGCGATAGGAGCGCAGGCAAACGTGGCGGTGATCTTTCTCTGACTGCATCGTTCTTTGTCTTCAATGATGGCGGAGGGTCGAACTTCTTTGGTTTGGTTGGCCTTGAGGTCTCTGCAGCGTCATCACGTGCTCGTCTCTTATCACCCTTGTCTGTCGAGTTTTGGCTATCCCAGCTCAAATGAAGAGGCGAAAGAAGGGGGGGCACAGAGGATCGCGAAGCATTGTCGGTCTTGACTGGTGTACCCTTTGTGCTCCCTGATGCGCCATGTCGAACACCATTGACTGAATCGCCACGTGCTCGCCCAGCTGGAGAGGGATTGCGAACAGAGGTGTTGGTGTTTTTGAGAATGCTGCGTCCATTGGCAAGTGCTGATGAACTGGCCGGCTTGTCTCTTGGGGGAATGTCGGAAGGCGCTAAAGAATCTCTATCTTTTCTGCGAGGGAGGTCATCGCGGCCCGGTCGCGATCGGTCCTCTGGAGGGCGGGGTATGTCAGGTCTGTGCCGTTTCTGTGATCGGTAGTCATCGTCAATGTTAGATGGGCGTTTCCTACTATCTGGCGATACAGGCCGAGGTGGAAGGGATGCGGGTGGTTTAGGTGGGAGTCTGCAGGATGGTCAGTACGGGATCCAGGTCACCTACAAAATCATAGATTGCCGGATGCCGCAGCTTACCTCATATCAACAACAGGAAGTTCTCGGGTTTTTTGTGGTTTGGTATCAGGGTGGTGATCCCTTTGACGCTGTGAATCCGGTTTCCTGATTTCGGGTACAGATCTTGGCTCAGCAGATGCGCGCTCAAGCTCGCGCTTTTTGGCGCTGGGGGGTTCTGGGGTGGAGGTGTCCGAGGTAACACCAGAAGTCTTTTTGTTCTTATAATCACTGAGTGACAACTTCTTCTTCTCGCCGCCTTTTGCAAGAATGCCCACATCGCGAGGGATGGGTTTGGGGGGTTCGACACGCATGTCGTAGTATGGTCTGGTGAGAAGGACACCGCGATCAGCTTCCGACACAAGGGTCGAATATTGCAGACGGGTGTTATCCCATTCCTCAAGATGCTTCTGTCGGGATTCGTTGGGAGGGATGTGATATCGCCAGTCGGGGGAGTATGAGAGGTGATGAGGTTTCTCAGGTAGGATGCGCTGTGTGAGCTGCTGGACCGTCTTCGCCGCGGCTTCCATTGTTCATGGGTGTCAGCATGCCGGAAGGACGAAGACGGGGGGTGCGGTGCGATGCTGTGCAGTACAGTTGTGGTGCGGTACGAGGTTTGACGATCGTAGGTGACGCGCGCGAGGGGTACGCAGGGAGGCTGAGAACGCGACGATGGGAACGTTGAGGAGAAGCGCCGATGCGATAAAAGACTTGACGGTAGCGCGGATCACTGAAATTGAAGAATCGTCAAATCATGCGTCATTCACGGCCGGTTCGCAGGGTTGTCGCGATGTGATGGTGGCTGATAGTGGTGGTGGTTGATGCCGAGCGACAAGGCATGGAGGTGACCCAGTTGCACACGATGGAAAGAATATTGGAGACTACTAGCGCGCTGGAGACGAAACAACAAGCGGTGGTGGATCGGAGCCCAGGAGCTATGTCCAGGGCCTAGCAATTGGCAAGGCTAAAGAGAGCGACGGTGATTGTTTGGTTGGGGCTGAAGAATGGGAATGGGTTAGGGAAAATTGAGGTGACCTAAAAGGATGTCAGTTTGTCTCTCTCTTTCTTCTTTTTTTTCTTTGTTGCTTAAGGCTAAGGCAGGTCTGGGTCTTGTTGGTCAGGGTGTTTGTTTGAGATGAAAGTGGCAGCCGGTCAGTGACAGACACTGCGGTAGTGTGGCAGTACCAGCGGACAATTGACAGCGGTCAGGTCCATCTTGGGTTGGGAAAGAACCACCTTGAGAGGGACGATCTACGGTGGAGTAAGCTACTACCAAAGGTCGGGTAGGTACAGTACATACTACCTTAGTCAGTACCTACGTACCCGTAACCTATTAGGTTACATACTAATATAGTACTAAGGTAGATTGCCAGCTGGGCTGCCCGTAAGGTACATAACTCACTAAATACTACTGTACGTAGTAGTAGTGGATTTCATTCCCGTCATAGTACTTTCAAGTTCCATTTCCTTTCTCCTTGGGGCGTGCACGTCCATCTGTGGCTTTCCCTTTTCTGCTCTCATGTTTTAGGTTTTTGTGGCTGAGGTTGAAGCAGTCTAGGTATGCCCCTGTCCTGCCCTGGCCTGTTCCTTGGACCCGTTTCTTCGTTTGTTAGATGCACGCGCTTAGGGGAATAAGCATTACCTACCCTATTCTGCCTACCAATGTTTCTGCATCTAAACCCATGTTTGTTATACAAACCTACCAGGTACGTTTGTTGGTTGCCTATGTCTATGTGCGAGTCCTGTTTGCTGTTTAGGCATTAATATTTAGGTAATTAAGAATATTGTTTGCACTGACGTTAATGTTGAAAGCGGCGCTGACCTTTGTATTGGCTGGTGAATTCATTGGTGTTTTGTGATGAGCCTTGTCGTGCATTGGAAAGGCGTTGAATATACTCACTTGTGACACAAACACAACAACACTATTTAAATCACTGCGAGCCACTTTATTGGGTATTTACAGACCAGCCAGACACTATTTCGTCTAATCACTCGTCTAGCCCAGTCATGGTCAAAAAAGACTTATATCGCTTACTCACGTGCAACAACAGATCTACGTCTTGGAGTTGTCAGTTTACTTCATAAGTTTATATAATGGCAGAGGCATGTGACCACGCTCCCCAGCAGCAAATCCCATTACCTGGTAGTTACTAAGGTAGGTAGCTACCTAGATACATCGCCATGCCTCAGTGCGTCTTATTACGCACTTTTCTTATCTAGCAGACATATATTGGCGATCGACAACATTCGGCTCCGCATGGGCTTATGCCGCTCGGCTCCGAAAACTCATATCGTGTTTCACAATGGACGTCCCTACGTTTATGGTCTCACTTAATTTGCACCAGCCCATATCATTGCACATCCACATGTAGATAGATACTCATACATTCCCCCCCTAGGTACTCACAATAATAGAGGCCATATAACGCCGCATCCATAAGGGTATAATGCTACCTTGCCACCATCGCTCTTTGTCCTCCCAATAGCACGAAAAACAAAACCGGGCTCCCAAACCAGCACCCAAAAGAGACTGCAGACAATAACTAGTGCTTGGCGGACTGACATGTTCCTTACAAACCCCCCAAGCCGTTCCTTATTTAACGAGTGCCGTTCACTACCAAAGGACTACCGTTGGCTCCCTTGCGTCTCTTGTTGGCGAACTCTGAGTCTTTACCTCGGGTTTCAAGGCCGATGACTCGGGCGCTAAGGCTTTCCAACTGTCTTGTCAGCTCAATGGGCACATGGGCCACGATCTGTTGAGTGACAATCTCGCACCACTCTCTAGAATGCAAATGCTTTACCCAGTCGTCCAAGTTCGTCAGTTGGAACTGAACATCATCAGTCCCGGTCTTAGCTTCCCTGCGCACCCGGTCAACGTCTTGAGCCACCGAGGCAACCATGCTCTTCACTGAGTTGAGTTCAGTTTTCTGTTCCTCGTGACGGGTTTGCAGGGTATTGATTGTTTCTCCCACATCCTTTTTGTTTTCATCCAGTGCTCGCTTCAAAATTGTGACACGCTCGTCTACGTCTTTGACAGCTGCCTCAGACTGCGATGTGCGTGTGTTTGCTCCATCAATGATCTTACCAAAGTTCTCAGCCACAGCCGTGAACTTTGCCGAAAGATGTGACTTGAGTGCATTCTCTACTCCCTGAATGCTGGGAGTTACCACCTGCATCACCATCTCCTTTGTCATGGGTACAGGCGCAGGCGTAGGTGTGGGTGTTTTTGAAGAGCGTGCCTTGACTTCCGACATAGATTCCCTTAACTTTGGCCCATCTCTGATAAGTTGGGTAAGCTCTTTACTCGATGGCAATTCTTCAAGCAAGCGCTTGATATCTGCGGGAGGCGGCAATTCGTCAAGAAGATGCTTGATGTCTACGGGAGATGGCAATTCTTTTAGAAGACGATTGACATCCGCGGGAGGGGGATACTCTTGGACACGGCTCTTAAGCAGTTTAAAGTCATGCAGTGACCAGCCCGCAGTTTTGTTTTGCAGAGCGTCAACCGTCTGTTCCAGACCATAGTTCTTCTTTTGCAGCTCCCTAACAAATGGTTTGAACTTAGCCAGTTCTGATATTTGTACCTCTTGCGATTCCTGCCTGTACTCGACTGATGAATGTAGAGAAGTCACATCTGCAACTAGAGACTGGTGTTTCTCCGAATGATCTTTCATAGTGGAGCTTAGGCCAGAAACAAAGTTGTCTAGGTGCCTGTACTTTTCTGTGCAATTTTGGGAGGATTTTTGTAAGGACAAGATATCCTTCTCCAAGGATTTTTGTTTTTTGTCTTGTTGTTCAATGGCAACAGACTTTTCATCGATAAGCTCCTTGACAGCCTCCATGCTCTTTGCAGAATTTGTTGCATCTTGCTGGAGTTTCTGAACTTTTGCTGGGTCAAGCAGAGTTTTTAGGAAGCTGATATTGCGCCCATGTATCTCAAGGGTCTTTTGAAGATGTTCGATAGTTGTATCAGACGCCGTTGTGCTGGTCTTGTTGGCAACAGAAGCGCCACGCTTCAGATCAGCTAGCTGCTGTGCATGATCCTCTGCCGACTTTTGTAGCTGCTTAACCATCTCAAGATTGCTGACCTGCTTGTTAAGTTCTGCCAACTTCTGTCCTCCCGTGGTTGAGTTGACGCCGTCAAGCTTCCGCTCCAATTGGTTGAGCCTTTCTTCAAGGAGTTGATTCTTGCGCTGACCTTCCCCAACCCTTGTTTCCAGGAGCTGGGTCTTTTGCCGTTCTCTGTCGAGGCTCTCCCGCAGATCCTGAATCTCGCTATTGTCGGATTCTTTCGTGCCTGGTATGGAGTCTTTGAACTTATTAAGTTCGGCGTGGAAATAGTTCTCAACCCATTTAGTTATCGACTTCTGCAGTTCCGTTAATCGTGACCCAGACGCGACTGAGGAGTCCTGGACCGACTTTTCCAGAGAATGTGTTCCTTGTTGGGGGCCAGGACTCATGGCTGGTACCTGCTGCAGGAGTTGCTTGACTAACGGATCGAGGGTCACCTGCAGCTTCTGGCCTATATAGCTTAGGTGTTGCTCTTGCTTGGTCTTGTGATTTTCACACTTCTGCACCTCTCTACGTTTGATGTCCTCAACAGAAGCAAACTCAGTTGATTTGGTAGTCGACTGGCTTAGTTCATGTTTTGTCTTCTTGAGTTGGGCCTCAGCGCGCTGCAGCTGTATGTGCTGATGGACCATGTCGCTGATCAGGACCAGTACGGGCTGGTAATCGACGCTCAGGGCTTGGCACCCGCTTGACATAATCGATGTTGACCCTGTTCGTTGCGAATCAGCGATGGTTTTGCCATACCCTTTCTCAAAATCCAAGCTCTTACCACGGTCTCCAGCATTTATTGACTTCTTGGATGAAGATCTCTCTAGAGGAATTTTGCCATGTTGACCACGAGGAGTCCCTGATTCCCTCCCACTGCTCCTTTCACGATTATGGTCTCCATCTTTGGAATGTGATGTTTCCTCTCGGCTGAAAGATCCGCGGTATCTATCTGATGATCGATCGCGATAATCAGTTGGTCGATCGTGTTGGTCGGCTGGTACGCGACCGTCGCGATCGTATCTACCAGCCATTGCGGCTCTGGTAGTAGGGTAAGGGTGCAAGCATTCGGCGAAGCGATGGGAGGAGGATTTGAGACAAGACAGATGAAGTGCGCGGTCGGTAGCAACGTGAGGTTGGTGGGTTCAGTAAGACGAGTACTCTGTACGGCGGAGGAGACTGTGCAGCTGGAAGAATCAAGGGGACTAGATGAGGAGTACGCTAGGACTTACTGCAGCACCAATGCGAGGTAGCTCCAGTAAAATAATACCCAGTGAGGTGGGCAATTGCAGATGTGTCGTATGAATGATTATTGCTGCCCGCGGCTGAGTGGGGGAGCGGAGAGGGGCAACGGCTCAAGTTAAATAAAAGAGAGTCTGGCTGGGAGCTATTGACTTTGATGAAAGAGAAGGAGGGAGAGACTAGGGAGTGGTAGAAATGCCAAAGTTATGTGCCTGGGACTGAATGGGGGTCAAAAAAAAAAAAAAAAGAAACGAGAAGCGACGCAAAAGCGGGAGCACGGATATTGGTCTGGGTACTCCGTAGTTTTTGAAGAAATACGAGTGAGTGCAAGCGAGTTATGGCATAAAAAAAAGCAAATAGAGAACCCGGTAAAGGGATCAAACAACTATCTCATCTGTATGAACCTGGATGTATTCTGCGTCCTATTAATCGTCAAACCGCTTACCACCAGCTGAGGCGATTAATAAAGAAAGAGTGATCGTCTTATGAAAGACTGACTTATATCAAATGCTAATTTAGTCCCTTGGTCGGGAAGGCACATACTTCATTCTCGTCATAGTTACATACTGGAGGTACATACGGAGTAAGGTTGTCTGTGTTCAGTTTCACTTCATTCACAGTACCCAGGTACTCAAAAACCTACGGAGGAGATGGGCATTGTATGCTTACCAAGGTACCTACTATGAAGCTTGGGTACTTCCCATTGGATTCTTTTATGCGGGCTTGTTTTTTTATTTTAAAAAAAGGCCCTTCCTAATTTCTTGTGTGACGCGATCAAGTCGCCTTTTCGCGCTTTGGTTGCTCCAGCAGCTGAAAGTTGAACGGATGGATCTCAGTGCCAGGTACGGATACTCCGTACTAATGCAGTATCAGGGAGTGGAGCCCGGGGCGTCGGTACGTACTCCTGCGCCTATCCGAGGTACTAAGCTGAGCCATCCGTTGGTGTGGCGGTGTGCGCGTCAAAGTTGTGGCGCCAAGCGCCAGCCGCGTGCTAACAATTTTTATTGACAATCGTTATGCGCAGGCTCGTGCAGCTCTCGCGACCTAGCTTAGGCTTTCTTTACCAACGACGCAGCCTTCCAACTCAACTCTTTAATAATCCCTGACATTGCTTGCGCATAACACGCGACAAGATGGCTGCTGTAAGTCCACAAGCTTTGTTTGAACACGATCAATTGCTTACAATGGATTCAACAGCCCGTGATGACCGTGTCAGAGTCGAAGGACCTCCGAGGTCTAAACCTCATTGCAGCCCACTCCCACATTCGTGGCCTTGGTGTCGATACAACAACACTTGAGCCTAGAGCTTCTTCCCAAGGCCTTGTTGGTCAGGAGAAGGCTCGAAAAGCTGCTGCTGTTATTCTTCAGATGATCAAGGATGGAAAAATTGCTGGCCGTGCTGTGCTCATTGCTGGCCCCCCCAGGTTTGTTATCCAGTCGTCATTATCTCAATGCGCGCACTGACTTATGTCAAGTACCGGAAAGACTGCCATCGCCATGGGTATGGCCCAGTCTCTAGGCCCCGATGTCCCCTTTACAACACTCGCGTCGTCAGAAATCTTTTCCCTCGAGATGTCCAAGACCGAAGCCCTCACCCAAGCCTTTCGAAAGTCGATCGGTGTCCGGATAAAGGAGGAGAGTGAAATCATGGAGGGTGAAGTTGTCGAGATTCAAATTGACCGTAGTGTTACGGGTAGCGCCAAGCAGGGAAAGCTGACCATCAAGACCACTGACATGGAGGCCGTCTACGATATGGGCAGCAAGATGATCGATGCCATGACCAAGGAGCGCGTTATGGCAGGTGATATTATATCGATTGACAAGTCTTCGGGCAAGATTACCAAACTTGGCCGTTCCTATGCTCGATCTCGCGACTACGATGCGATGGGTGTTGATACCAAGTTCCTTCAATGTCCCGATGGAGAGCTTCAGAAGCGCAAGGAGGTTATTCATACTGTCACGCTACACGAGATTGATGTGATCAACTCGAGAACGCAGGGTTTCCTTGCCCTCTTCTCTGGTGACACAGGAGAAATCCGCAGCGAGATCCGAGATCAGATCAACACCAAGGTCGGCGAGTGGAAGGAGGAGGGCAAGGCCGAGATTGTGCCCGGTGTGCTTTTTATTGACGAAGTTCACATGCTCGACATTGAGTGCTTCTCGTATATCAACCGAGCCCTCGAAGACGATCTTGCTCCTGTGGTCATCATGGCCAGCAACCGGGGCAACTCGCGCATTCGTGGCACCGACTACCGCAGCCCCCACGGGTTGCCCCTCGATTTCCTGGACCGAGTTGTCATTATCAACACACACGCCTATAACCCCGAGGAGATCAAGCAGATTCTTTCGATTCGAGCGCAAGAAGAAGAGATTGAAGTGCATCCCGATGCCCTCGCACTTCTCACTAAGATCGGCCAAGAAGCAGGTCTACGATACGCCAGCAACCTTATCAGCACCTCACAGCTTGTTTCTGCCAAGAGAAAGGCTAAGCAGGTCGAAGTTGGCGACGTGCAACGCAGCTTCCAGCTCTTTTACGACCCCGCACGCAGTGTCAAGTTCGTCGCCGAGTCAGAGAAGCGCCTGATTGGCAATACTGGCGCAGTCGACTTTTCAGTAGGTGGAGCGGCCAGCAACGGCGACGAGAAGATGGATCTTAGTTAATTATTATGGCGAGTAGAGCCTGGCGTTAAAAGGGTAATGGGATGTGAAAGTAGACCTGAAGTGAAGGAAATTTGTAGTATACTGATTTGGGCGTAGAATGGGACAGTTCAAAAATTTGCACAGAGGATTCAAAATAGGCTTACTCTATTTGGACTTGAAGCTTGACAGTGATGACCATTCGAGATCTTGATCTGTGTTTATCTTGAAGCTTGTGGTGAACCAAGGCAAGCCTATCTAAGACCAGGTGTTGGGACCATGACTGTTGCATCGGACTTTCATTTTTTATGTCTGAAGCTATCGTGAGGCTTGTAACTATGGCATAATAGCAGGGACACAAGGTATCACGTTATCCCCCCCCCCCCCAAATAAATAAAAATAGGCCCAACAAACAACTACATTCATGGAACTGGGTAGCAAATACCCAGGCCGTTATCCACTTTCCTTAAAGTTCACCTAAGCCTGAGTGCAGGGCTGAGCTTTAGTGGGTGTGATGTTAAAGTGCTTCGAGAATGGATCGTCAGTTGCAGCACGAGGAACATGCTCAACAATACTGGCAATACGCTCTGACTGCTCTGTTCCCCAGAAAGTACCGATAAAGGCAAATATAATATCCAGACCCGAAGTGACCTAGCAGAGTATCAGATCAGACACGATCCAAAGCTTTCAGGGAGTGTTCAAACTGAGTGAATGACTTACACCAGAAGAAGACCAGATCTTTCCATCAATGACATATCGTGCAGGAGATACCCAGTTCACCTTGGGACCCATCTCTTTCATAGTAGCCCAGGCATTCTTATTAGTCGTTGCCAAATGCCCATCCAAAACACCAGATCTGGCCGCAACACCTGCACCCGTGCAGATAGTCATCAATACCTTGACCTTAGGAAACATCTTTGAAATGTAACTTGTCACAGACTGGAGATTCGGGTTTCTTGCACCAGGGCCACCAGGAACAATAAGAAGATCAATGTCCAAATCATCGTCAAAGGTGTTGGTTGGTGGAATGGTGGGGAAGAAGCTTGAGTTGAACTTGTTCATGCCCACAGGCGCTGTGCTAACAGGATCAAGTGTCTCCGCGATTAGATGAAGGTTGAGCTGCTGGGTGGAGAGTGCGAGAATCTGGAGAGGATCCAGAGGACCAAAGACATCGATCATATCAAGCGCTTGGAAGAGAACGACGCCGACGTTGCGGATCTGAGTACCAGTAATGTTGGGGATGATACCAGGGGTTATGCAGGTTGGGTCGACACTGCGAGCGTAGTTAGGGGCGTGGCCATCGTGTCTAGCTATAGCTGAGGCAGAGGTTGATGTGATGAGGGCCAGGGCGCTACTTAGAAGAGAGGTTGAGAACTTCATGATCAACGGTAAGTACTTGACAACCAGCGCCAAAAAGAGATTCCGCAGCAAACTTATAACCCAAATAAGACAATGAAAAATTCAATTGTTTAGTGAGAAAAGGAGCAAGACAATCGATAATAAAGAACTGTCCTCATGCTACCTAGAGTATAACTCGACTATATATACATAACCCATAACCTCAAACAGCACCAAGAGATCCTTCACTCACGCTCGAGTTCCTCATATACAAGGGGGGGGGAACCTTCTCAAAACTGCGCTCGATTTTTCCTACAATCATATTCAGCCTGCAGCTCAGCATGGCCAATCATCCACAAGGTTGCATCCTCAGCTTAATCAATTGTCGATCCCTCGCTGTCGATCAAACAATCCTAACCTTATACCAGGGATATATGAACTTAACCGTCCACGAGTCAAATTGAGGGCAGCGAGAAAAGCCACCAAGTTGCTTGTTCTTTAGCAACTCATAAGCTCAACCTTGTCTGGACTTCAAACATCAAAACCTCCTGAAACGGCCATGGATCTTCAGCCATGTCACAAGACTCCATCTACCCGATCCCTACTTCATCAATTCTCGTTACTCTTGTAAAGTCCGTGAGATACGGAATTCCGACCTTGGGCGCCGAAGAGACACTGATGAGAATCTAAGATGAGGTCCGGTCTCTCAATGATTGATCCAACTCATTGCAACTGCTGATTGATAGTTATTGCTTCATTCTCGCATTTCTCGTAATTCTACCAACCCACCACCTTATCCCACCAACTCCTGGCATATGAGCCAAGTTTTCTAACCTCCATTCGTACATCGTCATTACCACTTCTTGCAGCTCATATCGGGTATTCAATCACGCCAGCAATCAGTGGCGTCCAGCTCCTTGAGCCCATTCCACTGTCCGCACAGAGAAATCACTTTCTTCCCATGAACGCCTATACACACCAATGAATAGTCATCCCATCCCTTTTTGTCCAAATTGAAAAAGCACCGCGCAAAATCGCATGTCTATACACTGATACAATGGCACATGTCGTACCTGACTGAGAATGGGGCTTTATGTGCGCCCCTCCAAAGCAGCAAGCTGAGCGGCCAATACCTCATTGCCTTTCAGCAGATCCTCTAACCATTCCGCCGCCATTGCAAGCATGGTACTTTTGCTGAAGCCACCTCCGCGAAGTCCAGGAACAAGCTCACACAAATCGTCGAAGCCCTCTTTAATCAGAGTGCGCCGCTTTTGTTCACTCTTTATGTGGTTCTCGCGTTTCTGTTCCTCTGAAAGATTCTCTCTTGCCACTTTGCTGTTGTTCGCTGCCGACTTGCGACGTTTCCCGCCCACAGATTCATCCGCAACAGCTGATGTGATCGAGTCCACTCGTTCCGCTTTGGGTTTTCGCCTCCGGACGGGCTTGGGCGTGCCTGTCTCTTCTTGTGTCTCTTCATCCGGAACATCCTTGCTATTTCTGCTCTTTCGCCTTTTACGCGGGGGCGTATCTGCATCTTGTCCTTTCGTAAGCTCAGATAATCTGCTATGTGAGAGCGGCGCCTTGGTTTGAAGCGGACTGCTGGGTCGCGTGTTATCGGCACTTTTGCTTGGCTCCAAACATTCGAGAACCTTGAGTTGCTCTTTGGTTAAGGATTGAGTTGTTTCTTTTTCCGAGTTTGTAGCGTAGCCTTGGATACGGTTGAAGTTGGCATCAGAACCCCACTGGTATTCAGCCGGTGGCGCTCGGTGCTGGCGCTTTTCATGCGGCACCATCATCCAGTCCGGATAGTGTTCTTGCTCGCTGGCTGCAACGCTACGCCGATGTTCTTCCCGGAATTCCTCTATCGGCTGATGCCGCAGATGGCCTACTGGAGGTCCTATCGGGTGTCTCTGTAATGAGTTATCGATTCCGTTGGGATTCTGCCGCTGATTTGGGCCGTTCTGAAGTAGAGTGGCTGCCGCGTTTAGCACATCATCGGGAGTGTGACGATGCTCGGTTTGGTGTTGCAAATGGGATGGCGGCGGCGGCGGCGGAGGCATCATGTTGGATCCCAGAGGCGTCATCCCGTGAAATTCATTAAGACCATGAGAGAGCCCTTGAGCCGATGGCTCGCCTAGTGAAGATCCTGGCTGCTGGCCAAATGAAGTGCTGGATCCCATAAACTGGGGAGGAAGATCAAGCCAAGTATCACTGAAGTTTAGCCCCTCCCCAAAGGAAGGCACACTATAATGATCGGCATCGATGTTGTTGAAAAAGTCTGATAGAAATCGGTTATCAGTGTCTGTCAACAGGGGAGCTCCAGGTGCTGGCTCTGGCGGATCGTTAATTGGCGGATCTTGATTAGGATCGAATGAATCTGGTCATATTGAACGTTAGCAGGCCGATCTTTAGCTCGTCGTACAAGAGGTTGTGGTGAGTGGCTTCGGTGGACGATTCACTTACAGCCAAAAGGCATAAATGCGTCTGAGGGCGGCTGCGACGAACCCATCCTCGGAGCGTGCTGTACGGCGAGCATGGATGCGTCTTTTGTTATTGGGGTTTTCTGTAGAGTAAGTGTACTGCGCTGCAAAAGAGCCGCAGTAGACGTAAGGTTTTTGGCGGATCGAATGGGCTGGTGCTATTCGACGGGTGTATTTTGACCTCCTGGCGGTTTTGAAGGCAAAGTTGTACGAGTGGTGTGTTTCTTCGTTCGACATCAAGTGTCCGTGAGCCAGCAATAATCGAGCCAGGTGCTGTCTAGCATATGACAACCGAAGTTCGACAAGACATAGGCCAGTATAAGAGGCTAAATCTCGGTTCGCTCCGCGCGAAGTGCAAAGAAGCGACTGGTGATAATGGCGGTCGGAGTGTTGTCTGAAGTCGGGTCGCTAGAACCTGAGGAATAGCAGATCGATATGTCTATTCTGATGTATAGTTTGTGCGGTACTGTGAGCTTTGCGACTGTGTATATTGCATGCACGGTTTTGTTGCATGTGCTTCTGATATGGAGGCCAAGCAATTATGTCGATGGTTGAGCGTTGTCGTTGCAAGTAAAAGGAAGTTCAAGTTGAAGAAGAGTTGTCGATCAGTATAGTTGCAGAGCTGCCTGCTTAAACCAGGAAAAAGAATAGAAGGAATAAGAGTGACAGGGGATCAACACGAAGGAATTTAATTAGGACAGAGAGCGCATGTGCTAAAACGTGCATTAATGCATCACATCACACTCTCGTCCTAGATGAAGACAAAGAAGGAGCAACCAGGGCCCGACTTCTTCTGCTTCTTCATAGGACAGCAGTTGTGCTTCTGGCCTGGAAGGGTTTAGAAAAGTTACCTTGTATGTAAAAGGTCAAATGGTAGCGGGCCAGGGAAAAGATGGGATGGAGGGTTGGGATGGTGGAGGAGGTGGTGGTGTTTAACTAGGTAAAGCGGTTTAGGTAGGTTGGAGGAAAGCGGCGGGAGCCCACCGTGACTGCCCTTCGTGCAGAGGAACGGTGCGGCAGGCGGAAGGTGGTAGTAGCCACTACTTAGATGGAAGGTAGTTATTGTTTTGGGGAAAGGCGTTCAAGGACCAGGGTCTGCATGGCAATTGGGTCAATCGGTCCATCTTGAGCAAGGTTCTCGACGAACTTAGCCATGTGGGGTTGCCTCGGGACAGTAGAAACACTTCGTCTACAGGTACTTTCTACCTCAACCTGATGCGCTCTAGTTTCTATTCCCCATGCTCCCCTCCCTGGGTCACTATGTCACCTGCAACTCGCATCGACGTCGACCAGAGCCTTTAGCTTTTAAAAATCTTGGTTTGAGTAGTCTTTAGGAGATGGATCGTTGGTGATGCTCAAGACTCGAGCCTCTACCGAAATGATAAAGAGATCTGAGCCCCCTCGTCTCGTTCAATAATTACCAAAGCTCTTTCAACACATTCGTCGTTACATCCCCCCGAGCCTCCCGGCATGGGCCTATTATGGGTCGCCTTGTCATGACGTATCCGTATATCCATAGTCTGCCGCCGTCCAACTGCAGCCTATGCAACTATGGGACTATCACATGCTTGGATCTCATCTTCAAGACTCCCAACAGCTTTATTCTGCGACCTGGTTGACGACACCTCACTTCCAGCTATCATTCATTCGCCCAGCCTTAAGAGACAGATAGTTCAGCCACTCTTCATTGGATCTGATTGATCCTCTGCTCAGTCTGCTGAGAGACTTGGAAAATCTAGTCATCTTGGCGTTGCACGCAGTTGACTGACTGCAGATACGCACACGGTCACTTGACTCGTTTTACTGACTTCTAGTCAGCAACGATGTGAGGCTGAACCGACAGCATTGCATTGTCTGAATCAGCATGGCCTCGAACACAAGCACATGCGCCTTTGTTCTATCAAAAGTGATAAAAAACCTTGTACCTTGACTCGTGACCATGGCCGGCCCGTGCCAGTATGATATTCAGGGCTAACCAGGGGCGATATAAAGACCTCCCTGGAAAGGAAAGATGCCAACTGAAATCATGCTTCATGTGGAAATCAGGCCAGGAAGAAGAGCCGAAACCTGTTCAGGCTCCGAAATTCACCGTGGAGCTTCCCTGTCGTTGGCTGTTTCTGTTTTTCGAGAACAATTTCATTTCATTTCCATGCGTGGATGTAGTCTACTACGAAGAAGGTTACCCGGAATGCGGAACTAAGGTAGTTTATTAGGCAGAGGCATGTTCGAGTAGAGGATGAAACGAGTTTTAGAGGGACATGAGTCAATACTCTATTCCTCTAACAAAGAGTCCTTTTCCCATCAATTTTGAAGGGAGTTTCATAATTCATGTGCGGAATGAGATATCTTGGCCCTTGGATCACCCGAAGGATTCAATTATTCGGCCTTATAAGGTAAATTTTACGTACCGGACCCATCGTGTGCACATGCCTCTTTTCCCAATACAGCAGCTACTCACCCCTGTACCCCAGAATGACGGACAGACGGTGGGGATCTGCCTCTGACCATATGTAAATTACTGCAACTCCACTACCTACAGTTGTTAACCTTAGTGATAACCTCACTCAACTGTGACTTGATCTTGTATCTAAAGCACCCACAGGACCGTTACAGCGACTCGAGCCATCTAGCAACCGTTGCGGTAACAGTCTGGAACGTTCCAGGTTCCTTTTTCAAAGTTGCTTCAACTGCCGCGCCCTGACCTAAACTGAGATTCTCGACTTTGGCTTCAGCTGAACCCCTGAGCTCTCCGGTCATCAACATCATCATCATCATCATCATCACCATCATCACCAACGTCAGCAACGGCATCACCAACCCTCCAATTCGGACACTATCCGTATAATTGTACACACCTCGTTTCGACGACCTTGTTTCTATATTACGCAGTTGTTAGACTGTTTCATACTCACAGCCCTGCGGATTTGTTACTCAAAAAATAATAGTTTCATTCGTGATAGGTCAGTTACACCCTCTCACGTATTCTCCCATTTGCGACTCCATCACCAAGTGGTGGCGCTACGGTACACTGCCTGTAGCCTTGGCAGGGGCTTTATGATCCACGACCTGTCAAAGCAGATCATTTACGTATCCCTCGGTCTATTTCCTGCAGAAATACGATCCATGCTTGCCATGTTGCATATTCACACGCGGCATCTCGAATATCAAGCCGAGGCTCAAGCTGAGGGCCCCCCACATTATTGCTCAACTTCAAAGAGAGAGTTATCATATCAATCTCCTGACTGTTCGTTTTATTTGGACAAAGCCCAGATATCTTTGCCGTTCTTGCCGCCAAGTTCTGTGATCGAACCTCTGGGATATACATGCGTTGTATGATGTTGGCATATCCCGCCGCTACCCCAAACCATCGACCTCCCCCTTTCGATCATCTTTGCACCACCTTTTTTCTATATTCATTATACTTTACAGGGGTAGATCTGTTATTGACCGCTCATCGACAGTCAGGATCCCCGCGATCATCTTATCAGATACCCACCGTCTGAGTGCCACCGGTAACCGGTAGCAGGTGCCGTAGCCCTGCTTCGGGGTATTGTTCGACATATGCTGAAGCAACATGGCTATGCCTGCAATTGATGTGCGGATTGCCCGTAAAGGGCCCCTGAGGCTCGATCCCATTCCCGAGATCCTCCGCCCTTTGGTTCGCGCCTATCTCTTGGGCTATGCATCTGCCGTCGCTCCTCGGCTATTGACATTAGTGTTACAGCATGTTGCTAAGAGGAGGAGAAAACTATCCAACCAACTCACCGCGGACCTTGATGATAGCTCATTCGTCAAGTCTGCAGCACACATAGTCAAGACAGGGCTCAATCCGCAGCGGTTCCCAACTTTCTGTGCAATTTTGGCCGGTGGTACCACTCTTTTGAATGTAAGTGAAGTACCTCCGATGCGGTTTATACAGTCCAGTGGAACGTCTCATCTAGTTTTATCGATCTTGGTGCCCCTGTACTTTCCTATCATAACTCATTGGGGCGTTGACGTTGCTTTGATATGCTGTTAGCTAATACGCCGAAAGGAACCTTTGAAAAGTATTCTAGAGAAAACCGCCAAGGGGCTCGGCGAGGCAGGTCGTTTGAGGTAAGCCATCAGTCTCACTCTAATGAATTACACTGTCCCCTGCTAATCCAACCATACCAGACTAGCAAGATGGTTGTCAACATTTCTTGCTGCCTGGTTTGGGCTGCGGCTGTTGCACTCCTACGAGGGCCGAGCGTATACCGAAACTGTGCCACCAAAAGAGGGCTCACCCCCTGATGCCGAGCCTCAGACGGTCAAGTTCGCTGGTCGAACAATGGACCTAACCCTATTTGCCGTCACTCGAGCCCTCGATGTCCTTGTTGGTGATCTGTGGGCGAGGCACAAGGCCCGCCGTCTGGCCTCCAACAAGTGGTCCAAGGTAAATGGCCCATGCATATCACCTGATTATTATTTCCAGATATCCATAGTTACTGACACCTTCCCAAGGCTGAGCGATTCGTCTCCAAATTCGTTGACCCCCTTGTCTTTGCTGCCTCCTCAGGCCTTGTTATGTGGGCTTGGTTCTATCATCCAAACCGTTTGCCCCGTAGCTACAATAAATGGATCACTTCGGCAGCTTCCGTGGACCTAAGACTAATTGAGGCCCTTCGACGGTGTCACTCAGGCGAGTTTCAGTACGGCAAGGAGACGGGTCAGGCACATCTCCTCCAGGGCATGTGCGTTGACTACGAATGGCCCCTTGCCTGGGGAGATCCTGCGGTAGTTGTGCCCATTCCTTGTCAGATGGTCCACATGTCAAGCGGGCCTTCATGCGAGTTCCATGCTATCAGCCGCTTCTTTCGTGCTTGGAAATGGTCAATGGCTACATACTTGCCCCTGACACTCGCCCTCGCCCTGCGAAACCCTTCACGAAAGGCCCTGCGTCGAGCCATAGTCTCATCCTGCCGTTCATCTAGTTTCCTCGCGACCTTTATCACACTCTTCTACTACGGAGTTTGTCTCAGTCGAACACGCATAGGACCCCGCCTTCCCGGCGGCACAACCATTGAGCGTCGTCAACATATGGATAGCGGAATCTGTGTCGGC
The DNA here is from genome assembly GCA_033439405.1 of Fusarium sp. NFCCI 5145. Lineage (NCBI taxonomy): Eukaryota > Fungi > Ascomycota > Sordariomycetes > Hypocreales > Nectriaceae > Fusarium > Fusarium sp. NFCCI 5145. The sequence continues at coordinate 73,412 of JAWDHB010000308.1, forward strand.
ACGGGCTGCTTACTGTGTGGTTGGAGTATCATGATTGAAACAGAAAGTCGAAGAAAAGATATCGCCCTATTTGTTGCCCCTCGTGCCTTAGCTACTGTCCTCCCTCGACGGTATTCACTGGCCAAAGAGTGGCGAGAGAGGCTCGTATTCGCTGCTAGCACTGCGGTCGTATTTACTTGCGTTGCAGAGAATCCCAATCGAGTCAGGGGTGTCTTTGGAAAGTTGTTGAAGATGGTTCTCGGCAAATAGACGAGCTGGCTCAAGAGATACAAGGACTGATGCCCTACATGTCTAAAACATTTGTTCAGTTTCTTTTCTTCTTGGACTACTCATTATGTATGATAGAACAGCATTTTGTAGAACAGTTCCTAAATTATAATGTATAATCATCGATCATTGCAGGGTATTTGATCACGGATCTAGGTACTCATAAAGTGAAAAGTTATTCATTGCAACATCTGTGTGCTTCCTCAGCACATCACCCCTTGAACCAAGCAACCGCTCCCAGTACAAAAATACAAGCCAGCATATCGCTTCTCACTGTTGTGAAGATTTGTCCATATCGCATTACAATCTCGACATAGCCCTTAGCAGGTTGCGGCAAGAATTGCACCACGGTGCCGACGATGCCAGAAGGGGGGCTACCCCTCCTGTCAAGAAAGAAGCGGGTGGTGAGGAGTAGTGACTCGGCAGTAGCAAACATCCAGAGGAACAACTTTTTACGGTGCTCCAGTTCCGTCTCGAATTCAGGCTCAGCAGCTGCAATAAGAGGATCCGCGGGTGTCGTGCCGGCAAGGGCGGCTCGCTCGCGTTCAATCTTACTACCGGTGAAAGGGGTAAGGATGACAATGTAGAAGCCGAGGCCGAGAGCAACAAGGGCGTGGAGAAGACGCCAGAGGTTTGTAGATGCGCTGTTGCGCACAGCGGTGGGTGGTACGGGAGGTCCTTGGCCAGGTGCTGCGCCGGGCATGCCAGGGAAAGGGGGCATTGAGCCCGGAGGAAGACCAGCGCCGGCCATGAGCTGGGACATCATCTTCATCATGGGATCTTCCTCGGCGCCGCTGCCATTGCCACGCTCAAAGCTGGACATCATCTGCTGTAGCTGATCCTCTGAGATGGCAGGTTCTGTGACTTCAGGGGCATCCTTTCGTGAAGCAGTAGTGCGCTTGGGCTCGTAGTAGTGATTTGAGATATCAACTTCGTCGGGGTCGGCATGATCGGTGGTGGGAGATGCAGTGGATGCTGATGCAGCGGGTGCTGGTGCTGGTGCTGGTGTGGGGGCGTCTGTTCCGGTAGTATTTGCAGTGGTAGGTTCTGACTCTATGACGAACATTAGTATCTGGGCAATCGAAGAGTATGAAAGATTTGAATAGTACCTCCTGGAACACGGCCACCAAGGCCAGTAATCTTGTTCAGTCTGGCTGAACCTCCAGCCTTAAGCTTGGCTTCTCGGCGCTCCTTGCGAAGACGCGCTTGTTCAGATGCCCTCTGAGCAGCAGCGTCCTCAGGACTTTGTGTTGCCTCCGACATGGTTTAGGTGTCTATTAAAAGTTGAAGTGATGGATGGATTTAATTGATGATGATGTGGTGCTTCTAACCAAGTGGAGTGGTAGCTTTGGCGGGGATGACAACTGGCAGTGATGTAGGGCAAGCTTGTGCCAGTAGCCTACCCTAGGCACATCCTTGTTTAGATGCCTGGCGGACCAACTTTCCGGTTCATAGCCATATTGCAATTGAGCTCATATGTAGGTATTCTACGAGATAATTTTATGATATCATGTTTGGCTTGTTTTGTATTAGTTATCTGTTTCTAGGACTTCTTTTAGTCGGGCTCAAACTCCATGGGCTAAAATTCGCCCGATTAGCTTCACATGATATTGGTATGAGGAGTTTGACATAGTCGGCGTGTTCAGCAACCGGCAACCACGAGAACTATACCCACACTATGATTTGGTTTGCTTATCAGCTCTATTTTTATCAACGACAGCTAGAACGCTGGTCGACCGCAAAGCGATGCTATGAAGGGCAGTTAAGGATAATTGGGCACCCACATTTGACGGACGAAGGTTTACCTTCAACGGAAACAAATGATAGGAACACAATAACTTGGTCATATACTTTTCTAATCTACTAAAAGTTCGGCGTGGGTGTCATCGTGAACTTCATCCCCAATCATGCACCATGCGCTCAACTATTCAACATAACATCCACGACCCCGTCATACTCATTTCATAAGCAAGGCACAATAAGACATGTTGCATTACAAAAAACTGCTCATGGCGTAGCCTTGCTCATGCTAATCAGTCGCTTGACTCCAACCTACAGTCAAGTTAGTTTTTTACTCCAGTTTAGAACTAGGGAAACTTACCATCCAGTTGCCACATTCCTCGGTCTTGTCTCGCTGGATCTCGACCTGCAGCTTGTGTGCACCTTCATAGTTCTTGGCCTCAATAGCATCAGCGAGCTCGGAAAGCTGTGCAATGGTATCAGGCCTGACAAGTTCCTCATTGTTGAGGTGATCAAAGAGCAAGCCAAGCCGCTTCTGAGTGTCCTTGACTTGAGGAGCAAAGGTCGTAGGAGCTTTGGTAGCCACTCGTTGCATGTCCTGGTCTAGGATATCCACCAAGCGCTGGGCGCTGGCAGGAATATGTGATCGGTCACCAGCAGGATGTCTGGCCTTGGGAAGGGCTGACGCCTGAGGAGGAGGGGGAGTTGGCTTGGGAGAAGAAGCGGCGGGGGGTCCACCAGGGGGTCCAGGTCGGCTCATGGGAGGAGGGCCGGTCGGAGGAGGCCCAGTGGGAGGTGCAGACTGCTGAGCTGGAGGGATACCGTATGGAGAGGGAGCATACTGGTTATGAGGAGTTGACTGCTGAGGAGGGACTCCGAACGAACCCGCCGGAGGGGGACGGCTTGCGGCTCCAGGAGGGGGTACAGAACCTGGGGGTTGGTTGTACTGTTGCTGCTGCTGTGCTGCAGGAGTGGGAGCATATCGGTTGGTAGGAGGGGCTCCAGCAGGAGGGGCATTGTAAGGCGATGCTGTTCGGGGGACAACGCTTGGCATTGGAGATGAGATCGCGCCGGTAGCAGGGGGAGGGGGCGCGTATGGGTTATGGCTGCTAGCAGCAGGAGGGGGAGGAGCCTGGAAGTTCTGTGGAGGAGCTGCTAGGGGTGACTGAACTCGAGGCGGTGCCGATCCCTTGGGAGGGGGTGGAGGAGGAGTCGAGCCAGTTCGCTGCCCATAAGGAGACGAGCCGGGAGGCGGAGGAGGTACACCTGTGCCTTGCTGACCAGGGAAAGGAGAAGTGATAGGTTGGACACTGGGTGTGGTCCTGCGTGCTGGGGGTGCTTTGGCGACGAGAGGGACGTCGTTCCAGTTGTCCATATTCTTCATTTTAGCTGCAGGTGTTACTGACGAGGGGGTTGTGTTTCGAGGAGGACCACTCATCGGCGGGGGAGCCAAGGGAGCGGGAGCCCCGTAACCAGGCTGAGCAGTAGGTTGGTAACCGCTAGGAGCTCCGTATCCAGTTTGGGCAGGGGAAGCATAATTGTTCTGTGGCTGGTAATAGTTTGTCGGGGGCTGATATTGCTGGGCAGGCGATCCAGTTGCTCGAGGAGCAGGGCCTGGAGCAATATTGCTGTAGGGGTTAGCTGGGACCGAGCCAGACACAGTGCCGACCACAGGTGCAGGCTGAGGGGGTTGATATCCAACAGAAGGTTGAAGCCTGGACGACGTTCGGCTTGTCGAAGCTGGCACCCGGGTAACGGGCTGAGCAGCAGGCTTCTTAGTAGCCAGGCGGACACGGTTTCTCGCGAGTTCCGCGGCGGGATAGTTGGAAGGCAGGAGGTCGAGGTACTTCTGGGCAGTCTCAAGCTGGCCGTGACCAGCCAAGATATCAGCATATTCGGTGTACTTGTCGTACAGAACGGAAAGCTTCCAGTCCGAGGTCAAACTAGTCTCACTGTCCTGGAACTTGGTAGCGTGGCGGAAGACCGTGACCTTCTCGATAAAGTTCTGCAGAGTTCTAGCATGAACAGAGAAGGTAGAATCTTCGGACTCCTCCTTCAAGCTAGCTTGCTCGGCTTCATCAAGCTCATCAGCCCAGATAGACACCACCTTCTCGAGCTTTGATCCAACAAGGTAGCAGAATGAAGCGTCCTTTCGAGAACCCTCCTCGTTAATTCGGTCACCCAGCGCCTCGCAGAGATCGGAGAACTCGTTAGGGTCGGAGAAAGTACAGACGATAGCCATGGCCTCCTTCCAGTTTTCCAAATCGGCGTTGTAAACAACGTCCCAAAGGTTCTTGGTAATAACAGAACCGAGCAGACGCATGTAGCTTGGCATACCACTCTTGCGAGACAGATAAGCAGCCTGAACCTTGTCGATAAGCTCTTGGCCTCCGCAGTTGGCGATCAGGAATGCATCAGCAAAGCGGTCCTCTTTCAGGCAGAGTTCAGTTGCCTTGGCAAAGTTACCCAGCATCAAAGCAGTGGTGATGCTCTTCTCAACTGTGGTGTCCGAGTCACCGAACAGATGGAAAGGATTATCAGTCTTGGCACCCTTCGTAGCGGCGAGGTTGGACAAGAAGTCGTCACCATCTCCCTCAGCACCGTCAAAGAAACTTGAGACTCGCTTCTTCTTCTTCTCCTCGGCATCCTCTGTCTCAGCCTTGGTCTCATCATCATCATCCTGGGTCTCCTCAGCAGTATCCTCGACACTGCCATTGGTGAGGTCGTCCTTGTTGAATCCGAGATACTCGACAATCTTGCTACGAGGGTTCTCACCAACAAGAGTCTTCATTACCTCCCAGTCAGCCTTTTCTTCGCCAGTTTTGGCGTGCTGAACTCGGTCGGCACAGATTTCGGATATGTTGCCAGAAGCAATATCTTCTTGGAACTTTTGGGTGGCAGTGGAAACATCAGAGTCAATGGAGAAGTTGGTGATCAAGATCCTGGAGGAACGCTTTTGTCCAGGTTGAGTAGCGTTGGGCTTGAACACAACAATCTTTCCTCCGAAGCCGAATGAAGCGCCGATGGGTCTCTCGAACCAGTTGGGAGCTTTGGCCAATGACCAAGAAGCATCTTGGGGTTGGTCCTGGGCAGCACGGAAGAAGTCCTCATCATCAAGGTTCTTCTCGGCTGCAGCCTTAGAAGTGTCAGGATTCGTGTTCTGGAGAGTCTGTACCGTGATCTTGCCGTCGAAGCTGGCAGTCGCCGAGAGATTGGGATTATGAGGGTTAAAACGGGTAAGGAAAGTCCAGTTGGTAACCTCCGGCAGCTCACCGTATCGCTCTCCAGTGCTGGGATTCCACACGATAGTTCGGTTGTCCTTGCCCGACGAGAGCAAGAGGTCGGCGTCTTGCTGGCACCAAGACAAGGACAGAATACCAGACTCGTGACCCTGAAGTGTCCTCTCAGGTGCATTGGAGTTGCGCAAGTTCCATAGCAGGATGACAGGGGTGTTGTCATCCGGAGTTGCTGTCAAGAGCTTGGTCGAGTTGTTGGGGTCCCAAGCAATGGAGCTCACAGCTTTTCGGTTGTTGTTGAGGGTCAGAGAAGCCTTCTTAGTCTTAAGGTCCCAGACGGTGACGAATCCACCATTTCCACCTGTGGCAAGAATGTGCGAGACCTTTTGGTTCCATGCGAGGCATTCGATATCGTCGGATCGGGCAGCAGCATTGCCTAGTCTGAAGGGGTTGGCGATATCGTTGACATCGTAGATGAAGAGCTCTCCTTTGGCGCCTGCCGTGGCTAGAATTTGAGGCTTCAGAGGGTTGAATTCTAATGTCTTGATCGCGCCACTGTGTTTTGATGTTTGAGAAATCAGAGCATCTGATTCTCCGGCAATAAGCTTCTCGGCGTCCCAGAGATCCAGAGAGCCATTCTCGAGGGCGCCGGCAATGATACCCCTGGGGTGATCCTCATTGGGAGGACCCCATGCAACATCGTAAAACCTGGAGGGCTGATCAGAACGTGGGACTTTCTATGCGCATTCTTGGGTATCTACCTGGCGTCGGTGCTGATGCTAGCGACAGGTTGGAGCTCGAGACCCTGCTGTTGGTCGTCCAGAGCAAGATCCCATAGTTCAAGCTTGCTCTCGTCGGAGAAATCAACATCAACAGCTCCAGCACGAGTACCAGTAACCAAAATTGGCTTGCCAGCACCTGGAGACCAGGCGAAGGCGGCCGTTCGTGGAATCTCTCGAAGGCGCACCATGATGGTGATGGCGGGGAGTTAAGGACGACTAATGCGACGGCAGGACCAGCTCAGAGTGATGTTTCGAGATAATGGAAAGTTTTATAAAGACAAGAAAATGGACAATTATGGCTAAGCAGACGCCATGCAGTTCTCAATGGATTGTCGCCTCTGCCCGCAGTAATGCTTCAAAGGAAAACGAAGCAGGGCGAGGTCGGTGGAGGTGTGTCTTGTATTGGGAGTGGGAGGTATGATGCCAGATTGCAGGCTGTCCCCGTTAGGTGGCTCCTGAGTCCTAAGCTCCCTGTGGCCACGTCCGTGCCTCCTGAGTTGTCCAGAAGGTGGGGCAAGCCATCACGTGAAAAGAGAGCATCTATTGACGCCAACTCAGGCAGAGTATTGTTGGGTAGTTGTACTTAGGTAGGTACAGCATGTAATAAACTGAACTAATTAGAAGGATAGGCCGGCAAGATTGCTCCGTTGTAGGACACTTGATCCGGTGTTTTACGATGCCAAGAAGGAGCCCGAGTTGGAAACCATTGGTAGGTGATTCTTAACCTTTGTCAAGCGAAAGAATAACGGCCAGTCTAGCATTAAACCTTGAGAAAAGTACCTAGTATCTAAGAAACAGACCCCCGTGTTTGATAACATTAATAGTAGAGTACCTATATATAGTAGTTGTGTGGTGTTTGAGGCATTGTGTCATGTATGAGATAGCAAGTACTAGAATCAGCTCTGCAGCTCACGGTGTAAGTCGAGCTTTCAGGATCACGTGATGAGCACAGAACCTCGCAATTCTCGAGCAAAGGTGAATGCTATGAGTTCAACGCCAACGACTTTCAAGCTGACTTTATCACCATTCACTCCTCTCACAATTCCTTAAAGCTCATATACCAAAGCAGCCATGTCGGATGCAGCTCGATGGAAAGCTACTGTCTATGTTGGCGGTCTCTCTCAGATGGCAACTCAGAGTCACGTTCTAGACGCTTTCATCCCATTTGGTGAGATCGTTGAGGTCAAAGTGCCAAAGCCCGACGCGCCAAATTCTACAGAGGCACACAGGGGGTTCGCTTATGTCGAATACGAAGATGCTGCGGATGCGAGGGAGGCTATCGACAATATGGATCAATCGGAGTTTTTCGGAAAGGTCCTCAAGGTATCACAGGCCAAAGCACCCAAGAGTGCAGAGGATGGACTGGGCAGCAAAACAGCTATTTGGGAGAAGGTATGTCAGGATTCAAGCTTATCAAATACAGTGTTAACTCGATTACAGGAAGGATGGCTGGCTGAGCATGCGGCTGATGACGAGGGAGCAGCGCCAGATGCTGGTCCTGACCCTATGCAAGGACTGGAGCAACTAGATGTTGCAGGACCAAAACTCGAATGAAGACCAGAGCTGGAGATTTGTTATTGAGTTTATTGCCAGCATAGCGAAGGCGTTTGAGGCATTGGATTCACGGTTACTGGCAAGGGTGAGATATATAAATCATCACCGAAAATATTCAGATTTTACATCTGATGGATTTCCCAACTACCACGCTCATCTGAGATATACAGTACTGTCATCACCAGGACATGTGGACATGCAAACTATTTCATCCCCCAACAGCTACCTGACCTTTCTTCACAAATTTAGTGACCCTCCTTCTCACCCTCGGCTTCACCCTCAGCATGGCCGTGGCCAGCATCGTGGCGGCTAGCAGGGCCCTGTCGGGCGAGACGGAGGTTCTTGTCGACGAGGAACTTGCGGGAGATAGAGTAGCCGGCAGCGCCGAGAGCGAAGCCAACGACGACAGCTAAACAGACGTATTAGAAGAGGAAAAACTCAATTGGGTCGTTGTTTGCTTTACCGAGAGGGTACAGCTCAGGAGGGATCTGCTTGAGCTTTCGGAGTCGCTGAGAGATGGTGTGGCCTTGAATTCTGTTAGTGTCGAATCCAATTGAGACGGTATCGCCTCCGCAGTCGCTCGATGAAGCGTCGTCGGGAACCTCCAACATTACGTACCAGCCTGGTCCTCCTTCTGTAACACGAACCTGGGTCAGCAATTGATGTCATACTGAGCCGAGGGCTAAAGAGCTCGTTCTCTCAGCCCATTAGCGATTGATTTGTAGATACTCACAGGGACGGGTCGCATCATGCGAGGCGTCTGCCTGAACATTCGAAGCACAGCGGTAGAACGCATTTTGACTGAGTGGGGAGGGTCTGAGAAATCGAGGTCCAGAGGTGATGATTCAATTGGAAATTGTCGGCCTTGGAAGGAGTGTTTGGAGTTGGCCGAGCGAACATCTGCTGATGTGCAATTGCTAGAGCCTGGCAGGCCCACCCATCCTGATGGGTGCCTTACGCCATACGCCATTGGCCCGAGGCGGCCTGAGGCACATACTGAGCTCTCCCGAAATCGAACCACCTGATTTGATTCGAGCCGGCTAACCTAACCTCGACCGACGCATTGGATTCAACCTCTCCATCCACGCACCGAGCTCCATACCTCACTCGCCGTCATTGACCCCAGAGAAATCTCCCCTCTAAAGCCAATTCCTCCTAAAACTATTCACAATGTCGGACGACGGTCAGGAGCTTGTCACCAAGCCTTTCAAGTTTGTCACTGGTATGTTCAATGCTTCCCTGATAATCCCGCTGCTGGTCCTGCGGCTGCGGGCTCGAAAAAATGACCTGATTTGATTCCGAGGCTAACAATTCCACGCAGCTGGTAAGCATGAATCCCACGACCACGACCATCGCCATCACCGCCGAATGTTCTTCTCGAAGACCAACCGCGATTGCGCGACGCCGACGACGATACTCAATTGCTCTTGGATCAATAACCACGATTCGATCTAACATCTCTTAGGCACTGACGCTCGTTTCCCCAACCAGAACCAGACCAAGCACTGCTGGCAAAACTACGTCGACTATCACAAGTGCATTCTCGCCAAGGGTGAGGACTTTGCGCCCTGCCGCCAGGTACGACTCCTCGAACAGCAATTCCACCCGCGACGTCCCGTACTAATTGGCCTCTAGTTCTGGCTGTCTTACCGATCCCTCTGCCCCTCCGGCTGGTACCAGCGTTGGGATGAGCAGCGCGGTATGTTGGATCCCGACCGTTGTAATTGACATTAAAAACAGACTAACGCATCGCGCAGAGGCCGGAAACTTCCCCGTCAAGCTCGACGCTTGAGCCGGCTCGTAGATGGATTAGTGGATGTGGTTAGAAGAGTCAGAGCAGACACACTGCAATTGTATCATTTGCGAAGATGCTTTAAAGCTAACCCCAAATATTGACTGCTGTGTTTTGAGTACCTGGCTGTCCAAGTTGTGATGACGTTTCTTGAGTCGGATCATCGAACGAGATTATTGATATCATTTTTGCCAGGTCGAGTAATTCATATTCCTATCAAACTCCAAGGGTCCATACTCCGTAATTCAATAAATGCCTGTCGCGATTGGCCAGATTCGGTCGGAAGCTCAATGTACAGTTTACCAACCGTATTACCGCATCCCAAGCCGTGCTTTCACTTTCCCTCCTCCTCCTCCTCCTCCTCCTCATCTGAACTCATAAATTCATCGTCCTCGTCAAAACCAAAGAATGTCCTTGCTTTGCCTTTGCCCTTGTCGGCCTTGGTTTCTTCAGCGGGTGGCGGCGTTGATTCCTCTGATGATGCACCGTTCTCCTCGTCTGGACCGGATTGGCTATTACTTGGTTGTGTAGAGTTGGAGTCATGAGAAGTACCAAGCAAGTTATCTTTGTAGTTGCCGGCCTTCATAGCAGCCAAAACAGCCTCTCGAGTCCGCTCACTGCTTTCTTCCTTGTCCTCAACCCATTGGCCGTCAAGCCGACTCTTGCTGCCCGACTTGATCTCTGCCTCCTTCTGTTCTGAAAGTTGAACGATCTGCTCCCATCGCTCCCGGCGCTTCTCTTTCTCCTTCTTTTCCATTTCAGGTTTGATAGCCAGATACTCGGCCAGCGCCTTGGCCTCGTTCACAGTTCGTAATCGTCGCCCATCCAAATTGCGGCTAGATCCATGGTCCTCTTGACTCTTCTTCTTGCGCGAGGACATGCGACCACCTGCAGCTCGAAGTTGCGATCCGAAACCACCCTTACCACCGCAGAGGGGCACAGCGAGTCGCAACGAAAGAAACTCATCCTCGGTCTTGGAGAGGTAGTTGGAAATGGGAGAGTCTGATGAGGCAGGAAGTTGCTTGTTGGATAGAGTAGTGAGGATGAGTCTTGACTGGGTTGTCGGTAACCGATCGTCGATGTATTCGCGTAACTCTGTAATTGTTGTTGATGGCGATAGAGGAAGGACGAGGGTTGGCGGCAAGCCTAGACCAGCAAAGCTGGTGACCAGCACGTTCACGTTTCGGGGAGACATGATATGGAGCGTATAGATTGTGTAAGGATAAGGTAGCGACGGCGGTTGGGTCAGAGGAAGCCTGTCGCAAAGAATCGCCGCTGGTTGCCATGCAGATAGATGGCTTGCACCTTGCAAATAAGCGGGTCTCAGCTGCCACAATGCCCGCCACACTTTCATGCTCCTCATCACGTGAAATCAGCCACAAATACGCACCTTCCCCACCCCACTTCGCTACTGCCCATTTCCAGTAGGGTTTTCGCCCACAAAAGTTATCATTTTGAGATCTCGCCTTCGTCCCTCCTAACTGCCACCTTCCAACATCGACCCTTCCGACGAGCAGCAAATACCGCCACGATGTTGATTCCCAAGGCCGACCGCAAGAAGATCCACGAGGTAATAACCAAATTATTCATCGAGCTGAGCTGAGCAGAGCTACGCTGCGCAACGACGACGGCGAAGAATTGCGAGCTGCACAATAATCATAGCGCACATAACTAACAGTTTCCCGCCAGTACCTCTTCCGTGAGGGTGTCCTCGTCGCCCAGAAGGATTTCAACCTTCCCAAGCACCCCGATATCGACACCAAGAACCTGTACGTTATCAAGGCTCTGCAGTCGCTCAACTCTCGCGGCTATGTCAAGACCCAGTTCTCTTGGCAGTACTACTACTACACCCTTACGCCGGAGGGTTTGGACTATCTGAGAGAGTACCTCAGCTTGCCCGCTGAGATCGTTCCCGCTACCCACATCAAGCAACAACGATCGCACGCTCCTCCCCGTGGCATGCTCGGCGAGGGTGAGCGCGAGCGACGACCTTTCGGCCGTGGCCGTGGTGGTGACCGAGGCGATCGTGAGGGTGGATACCGACGACGAGATGCTGGCGAGGGCAAGGAGGGTGGTGCTCCCGGCGAGTTCGCTCCTCAGTTGTGAGTTGCTCTCTGTTCTAGTAGATGAGGGATGAATTGCTAACAATTGACACAGCCGTGGTGGTTTTGGCCGTGGACGTGGCGCTGCCCCCCCTTCTTAAACGAACCCATTTCCTTTAGGTGGTCACGAATGAGATGCATTTCGAAGGGTATCGGCATGTACTCATAAAAAATGGAGGGCAATTTCTACCATGGGTTTCGCTCGTGTGACAGGGATGCGTGGGGACACCGTGGGAGTTTGAGGGTTTTAGAACCTCGGAATCATTTGCATCAGGGTCAATGTTTGCCGCCGTCAAAACGAGATAATTGCTCGGGAGATACGTGAAGACGTCAATCTTTTCAGTGATGTGAGACGAGACCTGTATGTTTATGCCAAACGCCCACTGGGGCACGTCTGAATGAACAACCGTGCCGCCAATCCAAGTTCCACTTCTCATTTGCAAACCGATCGTGATCTTGGTCGTAGTGGTTGTTTTATATTGGATGTCGATGGGATATATGTGCTCAGGGCTGTTCTACTTCAAGGTGGACCAAAGGTCTGATGCATTCCCAATGATGCTTCAGGGCAGGTCGGGATACTTTGGAACACTGTGTACCAAATGTCCGTTGAGCTGAGATGCGAATTTCTGGTTAAGCCAGTGCTCTCAAGAATGTTGAGGTTGAACATAAGCTCCCCCCCACCTAAACAGTGCCCTGATATATATTCGTCCTCGGATGCAGATGACTCACATTCAGCCTCTTGTTTACTCACTTCACCCTCTGAAAACACTCCTCCTCGAGACATCGACGCCGCAACTTGCAAGAACTGCACGAAGCCGAGTGAAGGTTGACCCTTAAAGGTAGGTGCCCATGTACAAAGAAGCGACGCTCTTGTCGTAAGTGGATAGGTTGAGTTTAGCGACTCATACGGCCAGAATCCATATCTTATGAGATCAGGTCCAGTTGGCTATCATGAGCTGCGAATCTGAGAAAACCCATGTCCTCTCCCTGGATATCAGCCTTACCGGGATCGTCGTGTAAATTTTCGAGTTGAGACAAGTTGGCAATACGCTCGAGTCTTATCCTAATAAGCTATATTCAAAAGAGACGAAGCTCCCGATATCTCTGAGCTGTGCATGCTGTGGTCAGCAGCAAGCACAACCATCGAAAATTATCCAATCGTGACCTCTGACCTTGTATGAGAACTGGTCTAAGCTTCGTCAACATGTGTAAGATTACTATCCTATTAGCTCAAACCGTAAGCATTGAAGGGCAGTGGTAATTATGCCCAAAGTCGAGCACCCACTCCCATGTAGCATGATCATATGGATGGTGATGCACGTACAGTCAGATTTCCTCATAAGCAGACTAGTAGACATGAAAATAACCTTGCTAAGGGGACGCTATAAATAAAGAGCATGCCTCAAGAGCAACTTGTGGTTTTATTGAGATGCAGCGCTTACCTCTGTCGAACATTTGCCGCTGACAGTCATGGGATGGGCTTTAAGTACAGCATCATAATACAATAGCATCTACGTTTACTTTGTCGCGACTTTACTGCTTTCCCAATTTCTTGCCTACTTCATTCACTCACCAGCCGCTCTGAACCGGCCACTGTTACGGCCTTCACCAACACACACTACCTTACTAAGCGATTGTAGCCATCGCCAACCCAGTATCAATCGCCCGCCATGATCATCTCCAACTCTCCCCTCTTCAAGGAGTACGCCCAAGCGGCTCTTGATGCTAAGTCCCGTCGTGTGGGGGCATCTTATTCACCCTTCAACATCGTGGACACTGTCATACAGCATCTACTAGATCTTGTAAAGCTTGAAATCACTCGATTCAAGATCAGTAAACCGACTGAAGAGTGAGAACTAACAACTTTGCTATTGGTCATCAAGCTGATCATTCTCTAGCTCTTTCAGTCTCGCTATTGAGGGCCGCCTGGTCGGTACGGGCACCATATGCAGTACTATCCACGCGACGGAAGCCAGCCTATCTTTCAACGGTTCTAGCTTCGGTAAGATCAAGCTACCCTCGATCCAAACGAGCATCTGGGGAACAGATTTTGTTGCCCAGGAGCAGCGTATCAATATCACAAACCAAACCGCCTATCATAGCTTCATTCGGAGCGTTATCGTCGACGATGATACCAGCCTTCAGCTCGAAAGTCAAGAATGCATAGTGAGGGTACTAGGTACTTCATCGATATGCGACCTACACCTCGATATGCCACTCAAGGCTATAGGAGGACCGAAGGTAATGCTCAAGAAGCTTTCGCGCTTGGCCGACAACTTCACAATCATATTCAGCTTGGGCTACTTGGGCCCTGTTGAAATTGACTATGGTTGTTGTATCTTTGATTTTCGAAACGGCCACAGCGAAACATTGGCACAGTTGAGGGGTGAGCTGAACATTGCCCAGGGCCGGACTGACCTCACTCTGCATGGAAAAACACGAGATGGGGCGGTACCTTCAACTAGAATCAGACTTGTTGGAGTCGGTGTAGAAGGAAACGAGAAGTCATGGCTTCATAACACGATCAAGGAGATTGATGTGGTCATTGACGTGGAGCCGAAATGCGTGGAGATACTCTGGTGTTGTTGACATCACGTTTTGAGAAACCGTCTCATATCTACGGAGTAAAGGAATCGAATTTCTCTGGAATATTTGGTCCAGGCGTAATATAAATAGATCACAATGGAGTCAAGGTGCGGAGACTCAGCCGGGGACCGAAATCCTTTGATCAACGCGTTTCCGTTTGTCTCTTCTTGTCATTAAACTCGCAGGTCACCATCTACCTCAAGATGACTGACTAAGATATGACAACTAAGAATTAAATTCGGCTTATTGGAGTTGAGTTCATCAAAGGTAAGAGAGCATTCCCAGCATTTAATCCCAGATGCGGCCATCAGCCTTACGATCATTGGACCGGGCTAAAAGTTGAAGCCAACCACTTCAATACGAGGTCTTAAAAAAGATACACCTGCCAGGGCGAAAGAAGAGCTGATAGACACCTGTACCTATCGCTTCTTTCGTACTCTCCATTCCTGACTGGCTGCTCGGAACTCCACGTTCACGTGGAGGTCCTAATAATGCCCGTATCCGTCAAGCCTCTCACCAAACCCCTGTTTCTCGGCGTTTAAAGACAAGCTGCCATTGGGGTTCAGGACCCAAAATTTCCGGGTATCGTGCAGATGTCTACGGATAAGGAGTCGAAAAAAAGAGGCAGGGTCTTTGATGAATTCGTTAGAGTAGAATGGGCCAAGATAACCAGGAACTCGAAATCCGGCGGCCGCGCGTTGCCTATGACTTATTACGGTTGTTAGGTCTCATCTGCAGTCATAGAATCCCAATATCTCAGGTATCTCTATCCGTACTACTGTATAGGTACATTGTTTATGTGCAAACTGGGCTTGTTTCACCAGCTGCAGCCACAGGCTTGAGCTGCACTCATCGCTCATCGCTCATTGTCATTGTTTCACGCCTTCTCGGTTCAACATTCGTTAACTAATTTTGACATTTTCTTCCTTTCCATCCCCTGAGACCGGTACTTCAAAGAACAAAGCATGGGTCTGTTTGGCTGACTTTCCCGAGCTGAACTGGGCTTGTCTGCTGCTGGCGTCAACTTCAGTTTGGAACGTGCTGACTTTGGATCATCTTAATCATGCTTTATTGACAAAAGACGATTCTAACTCTGAATCGACCCTGTTCCTTCTTTCAACTCTATCTTTATTATATAACTACCTACCTAGGCACTGAGCATATCTCGACAGGTGTCTCGTGACTGACACGAGATCGCCTCCCTCAATCCTTAGTAACTTCCCTAGAAATGGCTCCCTGGTCGAGTCGTCGTGGGTCTCAGCCCAACAACAACTCTAACAGTGACCTCATCAGTCGAATTCACAATACGGCTTTACACACACCTACGACGTTGCCTGCGCTTTACTCGGCGAATTTACCAAATACATTAAACGGCAATCGATTCGAGTTGTCCTTTTCCAATGCCAACGCCGATTCGAGCTCCGACGAGTCTGACTTGCATCCCACAAGACCTTCATCTTCAAAACCTCGCCGGCCGCAACACACACGCTCTATGAGCCAGCCTTTCCCTTCTCTCTTCAGCAGCAAGAAAAAGAGGCAGAACTCGGTCGGCGCGCCCCCGCCCGATCTGGGCTTTGCAGATGATGATACCGCAATGCCTCGACAAGCGCCCAAGACTCACACGCGGACCCCTTCGCACACAAGAAATGGCCCTGTAGGAAGTAAGGACTTTGCGACAGGAACCTGTATGACATGCGGCTCGCTGGTACGATGGCCTAGGGAGCTTAAGGTCTTCAAATGCACAATCTGTACGACAGTCAATGATTTGGAGCCCTTGAGTGCAGATCATGATGGTTCAAAGTTGCGTCGGGATGCAGGCCAAGGTCCTGCCCAGGGCGGCCCAGCACGAGGTAGGCTAATAGGGAAGGGAAGGAGATCGATGGCTAATAGCAACATAGTTCCGAATATCTCAATCGAACAGACGAAACGACTTGTTCACCAATCAATACAATCGTATCTAACCAAGAAGCTGCATCCAATTCCCAAACCCCCTACCGAACCTCCGCCAGAACCACCAATGCAAAGCAAACAATCCTTTAGCAGTCGAATGCAAGCTGCTAGTAACAATCTTACGCCGATCAATTCGAAACAGGAAGCAGCACTCTCGTCTAAATCTCCGACGATACAAGTTTCTCATTATGCGTTCGATGAGGAGCCAACACTTCGCCCGAATCCTGTTCGGACGACCTCTGCGCCAATGCGATCATTCTCTTCTTCGTATACAGAA
This sequence comes from Fusarium sp. NFCCI 5145, assembly GCA_033439405.1. NCBI lineage: Eukaryota > Fungi > Ascomycota > Sordariomycetes > Hypocreales > Nectriaceae > Fusarium > Fusarium sp. NFCCI 5145. Next base: position 89,698 of record JAWDHB010000308.1, read on the forward strand.
CGACCTCCAGTACGGAAAATGCTACAAGAAGACGGCCCAAGAGAACAGCGGGATTCGCAACATCAAACTGAGAGCGACCCCAAAAGAATATTCAAAGCTTTGGAGGACTACATCGTTGCATGTTTTGGCTCTTTTGAATGCATCAACTCCTCTTTCCTGATACATAACTATCGCCATCCTATTAGAGGTGGAAGCGAATTGGCTCGTCGCAAACCTATTCCGCCCAGTGAGTCTCGTGAACAGCGACCGCATCGTCGCGAACCTTCAGGAAGCTATGCTGCTCGCGTGACACGAGAAGAGCGAACCGTTCCACAATTTGAAGATGGCACATGCGATCTCGATCCTAAATTGCTGCTTCTTGGTGATTTTGCTGAGAACGGGACATGGTGGATGGGAAGCCAAGAAGAATCACGGCCACGACGACCATCAGCGCCTCGAGCTGAAAGAAGTTTTTCAAATGTACCAGTTAACACAAGGACACCACAAATGAGTTGGGACGATTTGGTTAAGTGGTATGCTACTATTGTGAACCCTGCTGAGGGATGGCTTGCGGTTTATGAAGAACTCTGCCAAGAAAAGAGCTTTCAGACGCCTCCTCAGCGGGAACTGCAATCGCTTGAACGAGACTTACTTCAGGGCCAAGAGCATGCTCGTCGAGTTCTACTCAAAGCAACCGAAATGCTCCTGAAGAGGCCAGGGAGACCATTGAAGGATCCAGCAGACTTGCGATTTCTGCTGGTAGTCTTGGAGAATCCACTACTGCACGAGATTGAAACACTGTACCGCGGAATATTACAACCAGATAACCACTTCTCTTCTGGAATGAAGTCGACACGGCCGAGAAAACCCAGTACACCCGAGTCGGGCCCTTTGTCTGGGCAACATTCTGGCATCATCAAGCGCATAGTGGGTCTCGTATCGAACTCATCGCCTGAATGCCACAACCAGCTCATTACCTGGTTCGCAAGACATCACCCTTCTCGATTCATGAGAACAAAGGAGCTAGCATCCGGCTTCTTGACGTACCGGATGATCCGACAGAGCGGAAAGAGGCAAGAAGTCAAAGTTGATATCACGGCTGGATTGATCCCGCAGATGCAAGAAGGCCGCTCAGGGGCCTATCTCTACGATGAAATCAACCGCACAACCTCCTCAAAAAAGGCCAAAGAATCGGAGAAGAAAATCGTGTATGCAGAAGATTGGCAAATAAGAGCTTCTTCTCGAGTTTTGGCACTTCTCTTCGCCGCCAACAACCTGCCACATAGTCGAAGGTATGAGGAAGCTCCTTCAGGTTCGGGCGAGGGACGCACCAATGGTCATTCTCATGGGCAAATTATACCCACGACCGACTTTTACAACTCCATGATCGATTACACTGATTTGGTTGCCGACTTCGAGAACTGGGAAGCTCGTAGGAGTAAGTTCACGTTTTGCCAGTACCCGTTCCTTCTGAGCATCTGGGCCAAAAACCATATTCTTGAGCACGATGCTCGTCGTCAGATGCAGAGCAAAGCCCGTGACGCCTTTTTCGATAGTATCATGAGTCGCAAGGCTATCAATCAGTTCCTGGAGCTGAATGTACGCCGAGATTGTTTAGTCGATGACAGTCTAAAAGCCGTTAGCGAGGTGATTGGAAGTGGAAGTGAGGACATCAAGAAGGGTCTTCGCATTACTTTCAGTGGTGAGGAAGGAGTAGACGCGGGTGGCCTGCGAAAAGAATGGTTTTTGCTCCTTGTCAGAGAGGTCTTCAATCCTGACCACGGTAAGCCAAACAACGTGACACAAAGATGCTTTAGCTGACTATTAATAGGCCTCTTCCTTTATGACGAGGATTCTCAGTATTGCTATTTCAACCCGAACGCATTTGAAACATCCGATCAGTTCTTCTTGGTTGGTGTAGTAATGGGGCTCGCTATCTACAACTCGACTATTTTGGATGTGGCTCTCCCGCCATTTGCTTTCCGAAAACTTATTGCATCTGCTCCTACTCACGGAACTGGGGCATCATCTCACCCAAAACCTCCCATGCGTTATACGCTCGAGGACCTTGCCGAATACCGACCTCGACTGGCTCGAGGATTACGGCAACTGCTTGAATATGAAGGCAATGTGGAAGAAACCTTCTGCCTCGATTTTGTTATTGATATGGACAAATATGATACTCAGATCCAGGCCCCTCTTTGCCCTGGAGGCGAACGCATCCCTGTCACAAACAGCAACCGTCGAGAATACGTGGACCTTTATGTGCGGCACATAATCGATGTGTCGGTAACAAGGCAGTTCGAGCCTTTCAAACGAGGTTTCTATACTGTATGTGGAGGAAATGCTCTATCCCTCTTTAGACCAGAAGAGATCGAGCTCCTTATACGAGGTTCAGATGATGCGCTTGACATCAACTCGTTGAGGGGTGTCGCTGAGTACGACAACTGGGGCACCAAGAATCCAGACGGCTCCGAGCCTGTCATTGACTGGTTCTGGGAGACATTCCAAGAGGCCACATCTGAAGACCAACGGAAACTTCTCTTATTTATTACTGGCAGCGATCGAATTCCTGCCATGGGCGCGGCTGTACTACCTATTAAGATATCCTGCCTCGGCAAGGATGAAGGCAGGTTTCCCATTGCTCGAACATGCTTCAATATGCTGTCACTCTCACGGTACAAGTCCAAGGAAAGATTGGAGAAGTTGTTATGGACTGCCGTTCATGAGAGTGAAGGCTTTGGGATAAAGTAAATAATCCACTTGATGAGCTTACGAAATAAGCATTGCTTTTATATATGGAGTTTTGATAGGGAACACTAGGGGTCCAGGGAGTATAGATCTATATATAGGGCCCTAGCAGGTACAGCCAGAGACTGAAATTGTTCGTCTTTAGTAGGATTCTGCGGAAGATTCCTTATTGTTCAACCCTCTCAAATTACAACTATATCTTACAAATACGTCGCCCAAGCCTTACAAAGGCTCCATAATTAGCTTGTGAGAATAAGAAGCAAAGGAATTAGACGGTAATTAGATAGTGGTACTTTTTTTTATATTTCCAACTAGTACACTTGCCAGATTCGTGGCATCAAGTAATACACATTTATTGTACAGCCTCATCCATATCTCTTCTAGTTCATGGCTTTTAGGACTCCTCTTCTTCTGCAACACCACCAGCCGCCCGGGCTCGCTTCAGCATATCCTCCTCACGCTTCTTCTCCTCACGTAGACTCCTCACGCGTGCTCGGTCAACCTCGGCCTGCCTGGACATAGCATCCAGCTCTTGTAACTCACGAATATCCTCCTTCGTGGGCTTGATAGGAACAGCGCGGGTCTCGGCGAGGACATACTCGAGAATGTGGGACGAGTGCTTGTCGTGCATGTCAACGGTGATGATCTTCTCGTCGGCATCCGGCGGCGTGGCCTTGGACAGGTTATTGCGTGATGATGCGGGCTGTGAGCGGGTAGCGGGAGCGGGAGTTGAGGCGTCAGGCTTGCGGATGTAGATAGAGAGTGTGGGCTTCTTATTGTTTCGATTGTGGCGGTTGACGATCATAGGAACCGAGGGGTTGTGGTATTTTAGTCGAGGGAGGTTCTCAAGCCAGAATTTCCTGTTTTTTTGGTATGAGTTCATGTCTAGGCGAGTTCGATATATGGACTAACTTGGCACCCATATGACCGTTCTTGAAGCTTGTGGCAAAGTCCATATGTATTCTGGTCACCTCCGGAGAAAGAATTGCTGCTCCAGGACCACATCTTAAGGAAACAAGCTGGATCAATCGTGAGCAATGGCTAGTGAGTCGTCGTTTACGGGGATATCTACCTTCTATACAAGTTGTTAGCCATGCTCTTGAGGTCCAATACCGAAGAATTGACTTACCCTGCGAAGCCTGTTGAAACGCTCACCGAGAGATCTCATCTTGAGCTGCGCAAACCTTTAATCTGTAAAGGCGTTACGCAGACGTCTCTTGAAATCGAACCAGTTCCGTAGTCGCAATGCCTCGAAAAGTCGACGCCTCTGGACCCAGAAAATCATAGACCCCCCTGTCCAAACGAATGACACGCTATGAGGCTGCGGGCCGAGCGTTGACCCGAAGTGGGTGGTGGGGTTCTGTGGTCGCATGCCACTTCACATGGGCCTAACAAAAGCTATGATTTCCTAGGAAATTTTTAGAATAATCTGTGTAAGTCAACTTTTCTTTTTAGTTGCGACAGACAACCCGAGCTCGATTTCAACTATAGGGACAACGCAATGCATCGCGCGTTATCAGCACGATGGATCAATCGGGCTCTTAGTATTGGTGAAACTTCTGTTTCATCGAGTGTCCCCTTATTTTTATGTCCAGCTGTTAGGGCGTCAAGTCGGCTTTATAGAACACCAAGAGCGGCAGCATTACGAAGTCCGATTTATGCCAGACGACTTAACCACACCGAAGCGACGACAACCCACGATGGGCAAATAGCAACAGCAGAAACCCCTTCTCTTTTGGACCCTGAATTTTGTAAGAGGCGGTTGCCATTAAACTGCACGGGATGTGGTGCCTTTACGCAAACGAGCGATCCCCAATTACTTGGCTATTTTGATCCCAAAAGCAAGAGAGTGAAGAAGTGGCTAGATCCTAAGGCTTTTGAGCATCATCATACGGCGAGTGAAGAAGATGGAGTTGTTGATGATGTTCTCAGGACATTGGACCAAAGTCAACTGGAAGCTCTTGGCCTTGATCCTTCTCTCTTAGTATCCGGGGCTGAGAGAGAGGGGTCTGTTGCTCCTAGTATGTCCCTTCACTCTGTCTATGAGCCACACAGGAACTAATACGGTGTCAGAATCTCCTCAAGATAAACAGCCTGTGTGCGACCGATGTCATAACTTACAGCATTACAGCACCTCGAGCGACACAGCAAAGGTTGAAATGTACCATCCCACCGTTGAGTCTTTGCGCGAAACAATCGAGGAGTCGCCGCACAAGTACAATCATATATACCATGTTATCGACGCTGCCGATTTTCCAATGTCACTCATTCCCCGACTCAATGTTTTGCTAGGTGACATCCCAATCAGGACGCGCAACCGAAGGTCACGGGCGAGCAAGTACCAAAAGGATCGCAAGACGGAACTGAGCTTCATCATTACCCGCGGTGATTTACTTGGCCCTACGAAAGAGATGGTGGATTCGATGATGCCCTACCTGCGTGAAGTGCTACGAGACGCCCTGGGACGGCTTGGAAACAGAGTTCGCTTGGGCAATGTTCGCTGTGTTAGTGCAAAGCGTTCTTGGTGGTGCAAGGAGGTTAGGGAAGATATCTGGCAGCGTGGTGGTGCGGGATGGATGGTTGGAAAAGTCAACGTAGGTAAAAGTCAGCTGTTTGAAGCTGTGTATCCCAAGGGCAGGATGGGACCCAGTAAAGAGGCCGGACGGGCATCGATATCGACATATCCTCGGGATAGCGTGAGCGCAGAATCAATATCAGCTGGACAAGTCGAAGAACAAGATATCGATGTTGGGGATTTGCTTCCACCCCCTCAGCCGGCTCAGAACTATCCCGACATGCCTCTGGTGTCCTCGCTCCCTGGTACAACAGCATCCCCGATTCGAGTGCCTTTTGGAAACGGAAAAGGCGAATTGATCGATCTTCCCGGTTTGATGCGCAGCGACTTGGACTTATTCGTGAAGGAAGAGTGTCGTCAATCCATGATCATGAAAAAACGCATTGTACCTGAACAGATTTCAATGACGCCTGGCAAGTCCCTTATACTGGGAGGAGGTCTTATCCGCATCACACCAAAGAACCCCAACCTAGTGTTCCTAGCATACAACTTTACGCCCCTAGAAGAGCACCTGACCCAAACTGAGAAGGCCATTGCTTTCCAGGAGCAGACAAGAGAGTCCAATGGTGTGCCGAGTATCATGCTTCCTGGTATTGGAGACAAGATGAAGCATGCCGGGACGTTTAAACTGTCTCACGATGTCACCAGGAAGAGGGCCGGCCCTCTTACACGGAAGAATGCGATCGGCTTGACTGTCGACAGACTGCCTTTCCGAGTATTGTCTACAGATATTCTTATCGAGGGCGTGGGCTATATTGAACTTGTCGCTCAAGTCCGTGCTCAGGATGTTGCTATGAAGATGTTTCCTCATGACCAACCACCCAGAGTCGGCGATAGTGTTGAGCAGAGACATGTGGACACATCCGATCCTTTTGCAGCCATGAAGGCTCAGCGAATTGATACAGCCGCCCCTACAGAGAAGAGGCACAAGGAGCCTGGACCTCCGACGGAACCTGGCTGGCCAGCAGTCGATGTGTTCAGTCCTGAGGGTCGATTTATTGGCTCTCGTCAACCTATTCAAGGATGGTTGCATAACAAGCCTCGTGTACTGCCAGAACACAAGAAGAGTCGACCGCGAAGGAGTATGAAGGGTGCGAAAAAGAAGGCCAAGGCCGAGAAGAGAGTTGCAACAGTAAGCTGAGCTACGGCGGTGTTGTATATGTACGATTTAAGGCTGTATGATGACCATGTCAATTGTATATCACCCAGAAGTATAGGTTACACATAACTATTGTATAATATATATATATATATGTGCACCCAAGTCGGCTTTTCAAGTCAAAAGCATAAAAACATCAAATATATACAAATGTGTGCGTGTGCGTGTGTGTGTGTGTGTGTGTAAATGCAAGGGAGCAATGACGCTGTTCAAAGCACGAACTCAAATTTACACTATTTTATCTGATGCCGTTAATAATGTATTAATGGATGCGCTGAAGGGAGGCGATGGCGTGGGGCGTCACCCCGGATTTTTCTTCGCGCCCCTCCTACCATGGCCACTAAAACCCGATGGCATTTCATTCCTTTGCCATACGATTCTATCGACAAGCGCGTGACAACGTGAACAAGATCGCAAACTTCTCTCTCGGAAATTTTTGAAGTCTTTTCTCCTCAACCAAATTCATCGTACAAGGAGATAATAAATCGCTCGTGGTACGGCCACGCCGAAAATCATATAACAGAACCATGTCGCAACGGCAACAACAACGAAGCGCACCAGCTCCCTCGCAAACACAAACTGAGACCCCGTCGCAAACACCAGATACCAGAGAGCAAGCACCGCAGATCTTGAGACTTCGAGGCGCCCATACGTCTAACGGGCGATCTGTACAGTGGGCAGAGGATGTAGTGGACAACGAGGGTCTTGGACGCAAGAGCTCAAAAGGTGAGCGACATGAATTGAAAGTCTTTAGGCGCTTCCTACTAAGAAAAGCTGCGATAGTATGCTGCATCTATCATAAACCTAAGGCCGTCGACGAATCCAGCGATGAGTCCTCTTCTGATTCAGACTCAGACTCAGGCTCCGGCTCAGATCGTGACGGCGCACAGCCAGCGGGCGGTAAACGCCAGAGCTGTGGGCATGGGCATGGACGTGGACGTGGAAGAAGAAGCGGGAAGGGTAAAGAGAAGAGAGCGCCGAGTCCAAATGCGTACGAGAAGGTACCCAAGCCAAAACCTAAAGATGGGCCGTCGGAAACTAAGTCATGAAACAACAAGGACGCTGCTACATGGGAGGGCAGGGTAGACTCGGTAGAGTGAGCGTGGGTCATGATGATACGAGCATAGATTTATTGGTTGATACATGTCTAGAGAGACTATTAACGAGATATGAGTAACTCGGTGATGTTCAAGCGAGCGTTGGTACGGGGGCATATGGTCAAACACATACCATTTCCAGGGCATTATCAGCATACAAGAGGGTATCTCATTTTCTTTGAAGTTTGATCTTTTGAAATATGTATGATCACTCAACACCCTCAACGTCGTTCTTCCCACTCTCAACCACGAAATATTTTCCAGCCGTTTTGCCTGCTGTCTTGAGAGCATCCCACTTCTCCGCTTTTGAGTCGGTCTTTCCTCTAACTCTCCTCGCCCTTTGATAATATCCTATGCGGACCTCCTTGTCCAGCGCTTCTTGCAAATCTGCAAGCCCAATTGTCACCTGTTGTCGAGCTTCTTGTGTCTCGTCGCGAATCGCTCTCAAAGGCTCAACGCCAGTGGTATCGACACGCTGTATGGCACGGACAAATTGCAACTGACTCTGGAGAGTGTTGGTCATGGCGGCCTCGTCTCCAGGTGTAGTAGGCAGTGGTAGGGCAGAGAGACGGAGGAGATGGTGTAATTGGGTGGGTGTAATCGTTTCTTCGGGTGCCGAGGATGGTGATGACTGAAGAAGGCTTCGAACGGACCACGTGGGCTTCTCGAGGATTGAGGTGGCAGTCGAGGATGAGTATGTAGTAGTTATGGATCGAGTTATCATGTGTTTCGTAGTATGTGTGGTACTGGTGCGCCGAAGGGCGAGGCGGCAGGATGCGCAAATTGACATGGTTTTTAGTTATACCTCTTATTCGATAGGGATACCTTATTTGCTTGATTTCAAGGAAGAAACTTCTTGGTAGACGATGATTTGCCAATTCGATCTTCAGGTAATGGAAACCGGGCTGATTATCGTAGAATCTTCAATGTTGGAGTTCTACCCTGGGTCGGTCCCTGGGATGTCACAACAGCGGCTACGGTGGCCCACTAAAAAGGCTCCATGGGACTGTGGCTCAGGCGACAGTCGTCATAGCTCAGCCGCCGTCCACGCCGCAACTCTACCTTTATCCTGACTTACAACTCCAAGCCAGCTCTTGATAACTTCGAACGTGACACTTTTTCCCTTTCTGTTTCTCCTTCCAAACCTAACTTGATACCCCCTTCCACGAAGATCACGACCATGGCTCAAGACCCTCGAGCTCTCCTTCAAAAGGTTCCTTATACCCCTCCCCCGCCTTGTCATTGTTTTGGCTGTCGCTGTCCAACGCATGCTGACACATCGCAACTTTTAGGCTCAGAAGCAGCTCCAGAGCGCCGGTGGTGGCTTCAGCTTCTTTGGTGGGCGAGAGGAGAAGTACCAAGAGGCCGCTGACCTCTTTATTCAAGCCGCCAATGCCTTCAAGATGCAGCAACAGAGTGCGCATTTACCGCTTTGCCTCGATATGAAACCGAAGCTGACAGTATCCGACTTATAGACCTTGAGGCCGGAAAGGCTTTCGAACAGGCCGCGCAAGTTCAAACCGATAAGCTCAAGGAGCCCGATGATGCTGCCAACACCCTCGTTGATGCCTTCAAGGCCTACCGCAAGGACGATCCCCAGGCTGCTGCGCGATGCTTGAATGTCGCTGTCGACCGATACTGCGCCAAGGGCAACTTCCGCCGGGCAGCTTCTCACAAAGAGAACCTCGGCGAGTTGTACGAGGTGGATCTCGGGGATGCCAAGAGCGCTATCGAAAGCTACGAACTCGCTGCCACCTGGTACGAGGGCGATAATGCAGCAGCGTAAGTTGGGCCTTTACGTCTGTGCCATTTGCTTTTACTTACAAATTTGACAGTCTTGCCAACAAGCTGTGGCTCAAGGTCGCCGACGTAGCGGCCATTGAGGGTGACTACTACAAAGCCATAGAGAAGTACGAGAGAGTGGCCGAGCAGTCAATCAACAACAACCTCATGAAGTACAGCGTCAAGGACTACCTGCTCAAAGCTGGCATCTGTCATCTGGCTAGCGGCGATTTGGTGGCTGCCCAGCGCGCCCTCGAGAAGTACCGCGATATGGACCCCTCGTTTGGCGCACAGCGAGAGCACCAGCTCCTAACTGACCTGTGCGAGGCCATCGAGGCGAAGAGCCAAGAGCAGTTCACCGACAGACTGTACCAGTTCGACCAGATTAGCAAATTGGACAAGTGGAAGACTACGATCTTGGTACGGGTCAAGAATTCGATTGAGGAGGCCGATGATGAATTTGCGTAGATTCCTCTCTGAGGGCGAAGTGAAAGGTATTGGTATATGAATGATAACAGAAGGGACTGGGGATATATCACAATCGGCAAACATTCCAGGAAGATTTTGAGGTTCTCCTGTTGGCATCGGGGTGGAATAGGATGAGACTACTCAGTTTCAGTATATTTCACAGTACATTGATCAACTATCAAGGAATTCGGGGTCACTATTCTAGCTCTCAACCCCAAACCGCTGGCCATCTCTTTCGTCGTCAGATCCACGTCTCTCTCAGCCCAGCAAAACTAACAAGTTGAGTCATCTTCCATAGGCAGGTGTCAAGATGGCTCTTAAGGCAGCAAAGAAAAAGTACCCTGCCGCCCTAAGACTGCCATTTGTCAGACTTGGTGACTTTTGTGGCACATGTCTTGGGGACAGTGTATGTGCGGTTGGGGTCCTTCTCCCAGGTTACAGATCCATCCTTCTTAACATTGATGTACTTGTACTGGATAGCTTGTCCTGCTTGGAGGGAAACAGTGGCCTTCCATAGAGGATTCGAGGAGGTGTACTCCGAGGCGCTCAGGGCAATTGCCTTTGAAGTGTCCCAGTTGCCAAGGGCAGCGATGTTACCAACGATCTTGATAGTATCACCAAAGTTAGTGGTAACAATCTCTTCGAAAGTGACGGCCACAGAAGTCGCGGTAGCACAGCTTGTGGGTGAGCTGGTAGGTTGGGTACCGGTGGGAGTTGGAACACCATCCTTCGGAGTCTGCGATGGCGGGAATGAAGTTTCAGTGGCCGGAGAGTATGAGCCAGCAACGGTATTGGTTCCGCATTGCTGAGGAACAGCAGGTGCAACGCCCGCCCAGGAAGGGGGAACAACACCAGCTCGACGATCAGTGGCTGAGAGGAACGCGGCATATGACCAAGTCAAGTCTGTAGCAGAAATGGGACGTCCGTTGCTCTTATCAAACTGCTCTGACAGGTGGCCATCTGTGCCCGCGTACTTTGCAACAATAGCGACATATCCATCAGCATACTTGGAGGCAGCGTCGGTGATGCTCTTGAAGGTGGAAGAATCGCTGGCGTAGGTGCCGGCAGAGATTCCAGAGACCAGGTCCTTGAAGAAGGAAAGAGATACATCCGAGACAGTGATGGATCCCTTCTGCTTCCAGACGTAGATAGCATCGTAGAGCTGTTCTGCCGCGGCGAGAGTAGCGAGATACCAAGGGTTACCGTTGTAGTAGACGTCCTCTACGTATCGTCCAACAGCAACAGCAGAACCCAGCGAGATACCCTTGTTGATGTTCCATGAGCGGAAAGAATCGGTAACGGCCTTGTGGTTGGCGAGGGCTTTGTCACTGCATGGCTGGAAAGTGGCGGTATCACAGATAAGAGCTGGGTCAAAGTTGTGGATTGAGGTGAGAATACTGTTGGCATCCTTACCAGTGCGGCCGTCGCTGACATTAACTAAAAGAGTGAGTTTTGAACACAGCTCAGAGTCGTAAAAAGTAGTACTTACTGTTTGAGTCAATATATTTGCCCGAGGAAATCCAGTAAGATTGTAAGAAGCAGAGAGCATTAGGGGCAATGCTGGCATAGCTGTCTCCCGACTTGCCAAGCTTCTTGGCTAAGGCGGCACCTTCGATAAGCGCTGTAAGTTGTCAGTACATGGCACAAGGAGCAGCGTTTGGGAAGTAAACCTCGATATTGGGCAGCAGTCGTGAAAAACGAACTACCCTTAACCTCTTCCCACAAGTCAAATCCGGTTTGGTTCCTATCGTAGTTAGTCATTGCTGCAGACAAGATAGCTACTTGCTTACCAGTATTGGGCTACGTAGTTGAGATCATTGCGAACAACAGGCCACACAATGTCGTTGGCGGTGGAAGCGTAGCCGTTGTCGATGAGCCAGTTGGCATAGGTGATGATAGCAGTGGCTCGAAGAGCTGGGCCATCTCGCTGAGGTCGACCTTAACAACTGTTAGTCGACGGTTCAGTCCGTGGGCATAAAGAAATGGAAACTCGCCCCAACCACTAGTGAAGGCGCTCATATCGACGTTGAACTTGGCTTCACCCAGGCCAGAGCCATCCGAAAGGGAACCAGAAGGGTTGGAAACGGCCTGGAGTTTGGCTTGAGAGGCGATGTACTCCTGGATTTTCTTCTGCAAACCATCATCGTAGTGGTTGATGAACTTGTCTATAACATACTTGAAGACAAGAGCAGCATCTCGAGTCCAAGTGTAGAAATCAAGTATCCGTTAGTGGATGTATTTTTTATTTCACATTATCAACTTACAATCAGGATCCTGGGTGTCTGGAGAGGCAATGACAATGCCAGTAGCCACGCTTCTGGAGTTACAGCCGTCAGAGCCGATGTTGCACAGGAGTTGCTCAATAGCAACTGGGCTCTCAGACTTGATGAAGGATTCAACAGAGCCCTGTCTCTCCTGCACGAGACTCGGTCGACCCAAGACGCTCTGAAGAGCGAATGAGCTGATCAGAAAAGCAGAGGACACGAGGTACATGATAGGCTGTATCAGGGAGGCGGTAGAGTTAATTGAGAGTAATGAGACTGAAACATCAACATCGACCAGGTCCATCGTGAAGCTTTTATAGAGGGCCGGCATGCCGACTTTGATAGGGGTTTTGTGTTAGAAGACTTGGACTTGTCAAGGGTGTAGTTGCCAGATGCCCAATATGGAAGTGCGGAAGCTGGAGAGTTCGTGAGCATCGGACTCAGGTCTTTGAGGGATGGTGCGGTGTGGTTCAAAGGGCCGAATAATTAAGGTGAGGCCGAGTTGATTTCAATTAGTCTGATGCAGTTTCCAGGTGGTGGTGTTGTTTGCAGTTGATTTCACCTCGGCTGGAGGAAGATATTGAAGCTATGGCTTATGCTTTGGTCAACTTCGGACAATTTCAGTTATTTTTTCATGAGAAGAAGTATCTAGTGTTTTGACACAAGGACATGTCTCAGCTCGCAGTATACACGACTCACAAGAGGGCCAGCTGACTGTGAGCTCCTGTAACATTTCCCCAAATTAACAATGACTTCACTACTAACGACCAAGAGTCTCGAACTCAGAGTGTGGGGTAAACACCTGCAATATGTAGGATAATATTATACCTTGCGAAAGCATGACTACTAAACAGACTTCACATGCCAGCCGAGCTCTGCCTTTCTGGCTCGCTTCGTTACATCCTACCTCATACGCCCAGTACCTGTCTTGTGATGTTCAAATTCTTAAACCCCAGATTGTATATAAGATATTCCCAAATCCCAAATCCCAAGACACAGGAATCGGTAGTGGACGCGCGATAAATGAATAAGCTTTGAATAAAGCGCCAAGTGCGACCCAACCTTCATGTACCTATATATGAGTATGCAAGGTTGTACATATACCATCCTCGGTTATCGACTGTTGTGACATGATATCTTACTTTGCTTGATACAACATCGCTTAGAACTATGCCTACCCTGTGGTTTTAATACTGGTTTACAAGCCACGCGATAGACCTTGCAAACCCCGACGACAGGACACTCCGCCATCATGTATGCAATCTAGTCAAATCTTGGTGCCCAGCTCCGAACACGGGCCGCTGATCGTAAATCGATGCTTGTCTGTTTCACAGAGGGTGGGCACAATCCCCAGATTCAGGATCAAAGCCGAAGCCATTCGTTCGCACGAGGCTCTAGCTGTCAAAAGGCAAGCAATATGCAAGCGCGGGTCGTCAACGACAGCCAAGAATTGAATGGATCGCTTTTGTTGCACGGCAACCCAGTGCAGGGGGTCCATAGCAAAGTTTTACATCCCTCTTTTTAGGCGCGTCGCGACGTTTGGGATTACAGACATCAATCACATCAGGAAATTCTACTAATCGAAGAAATGTAGGTAGGCCATGGTTTTCCCCAACCTCACCGACCGACGGTCTCGGAAAAGGGGGGTGGAATATAGCGTCTCGTTTGCAACAGCCCCGACACTCAAGCCGTCTTTCGACAGCGAATGAAGCAGCTGAAGCAACAGTTACTCTTGGACCTGTCGATAGGAAAATTGACACCATAACAAGTTGATGGCTCCTTATAAGTTATCGAGCTGCAAAGCAATCGACCTTGACTCCGAAGAGCAAGGGATCGCTAGGCACAGATCCGTGTTTGCTTGAAGAGAAGGAAAGGAAAAAATGGTTGCGGCTTGGGATTTAAATACACAAAAATTTGATATGCCTGATTACATAATCCGGCATAACAGCGGAATCATTTGGCCCCACCCGTCGCGTTACAACGTGATCCGTGCTCTTCAGCCTTAGACTTTCTCTATCTTTCTGTCAACTACCTAAGTAAGCCTTCTCATCACCGTATCCAGCGCATCACAAACATCGACATCGCCATTGCGATACGACTCCCAATATGGACGCCGCAACTATAGAAGAGACGAATCGAATTCGTATCTCCCTGGGCATGAAACCTTTGCCCGTCCCAGGAGCAGATAATACTACTCAAATCGAATCTATGTACGCCGATGGTGAAGCACCCAGCACACTCGAGAGCCGCCAAGCTCAAGCCTATGACAATTACAACAAAGTGATGGAGGCGGAGAAGGCCAAGAAGAAGCGCGAAGAGAAATCAGCAGCCATCCGAAAAGCGCGAGAGCAAGCGCAGCGCAACGCAGCCCTGGAAGGCAAAGGCTTCGGAGAGGCTGAAGAGGGTGGTGACCTTAGCGCCAAAGACTGGCTCATGGGCCAGAAGAAACGACAGAAGAAGATCGCCAAGGTTAGGAAGCTGGAAGATGAACTGGCGGCGGCCGAGGCCGAAGCCGCAGCCGCAGTTCGTTATACTTCCAAGGACCTCGCCGGTATCAAAGTCGGACATGACACAGTAGATTTTCTTGATGGCGACCACCAGATTCTTACCCTCAAGGATACAACTATCGACGAGAACGAGGAAGAAGGAGATGAGTTGGAGAACTTGAATATGCGCGAGGCCGAGAAGCTTGCCGAGAGACTCGATAACAAGAAGAAGAAGCCAGGCTACAACCCCCTTGATGACGATGAGGAGGGCGACCGCGGAATCTTATCACACTATGATGAAGAGATTGAGGGGAAAAAGACCAAGAAGTTCACACTCGATACGAGCGGCGTCATCGCAGAACTTTCAGATATTCTAGAGAAGCCGATTGACAAGACAAAGAACGGACAGAATGTGAGCTTGGATGATGTTATTGGTGGTGAGTTGCATTTCCTCGTTCAACAACTCGAATTGATGCTAATCGATCAACTTATAGGCGATACTCCTATTTCTTCAGATTACCTGGATCCTTCACAAATCAAAGTCAAGAAGCCAAAAAAGAAGAAGGGCAAGAAAGGGACACGACAAAAACCAACAGATGACGACGATCTTTTCCCTATCGACACAGCACCTGCAGATGACACCATGGATATCGATTCAAAAGACAATACCACTAAGAAGCGAAAGGCTGCCGATGATACTTTTGTGGATGACGATGATCTTCAAACAACACTTGCGATTCAACGGAAGAATGCTTTGAAGAAGCGGAAGAAGACTCGACCCGAGGATATCGCTAAGCTTCTCAAAGAGGAGGAGAATGAGCCAGAATCGACAGAACAGCAAGAGGGAGGACTTGTTCTTGATGAAGTCTCGGAGTTTGTCGCCGGCCTCAGCAAACCCGGCGAAGATGAAGAGCGCAAGCCCAGAAGACCAAAGACCGTGTCAAAGTCACCACAGCCTGACGAGGACCACCCTATGGACGACGATGCCCAGGGTGTCGAAGAGGACAGGCCCCAATCGCCAGCTGTTGATGAGTTAGATGAGACGGGTGTCGATGAAGAAAAGGCAGTTGGCGCTAGCATAGGCGCTGCGCTGGCACTACTTAAAGAGCGCGGTCTCATGGATGATACAAGGGGCGATGAGGAGCACAGCAGCTTGCAAAACAAAGACAGTTTCCTCGCTAAGAAGAAACGCCTGGAAGAGGATCAGGAAGAGCAGGCACGCTCACAGCGTGAGCGTGAGCGTAGGAATGGCAAGTTCGACAGAATGTCAGCACGTGAGCGTGAGGAATTGGCCCGTCAACAAAACACCTCGCGCGATCAACAGCAGTCTCGACGCATGGCCGAGCTCTTCTCAGCTGAATATAAGCCCGATGTTCAGCTCAAGTACACTGACGACCACGGTCGCTCACTCGACAGCAAGGAGGCTTTCAAGCATCTTAGTCACCAGTTCCACGGCAAGGGAAGTGGAAACCGCAAGACAGAGAAGCGCCTCAAGAAGATCGAGGACGAGAAGCGACGCGAAGCTCAGAGCATGTTTGACGCTAGTTCTGCAGGTATGAGTCTGGCAGCCCAGCAGCAACTCAAGAAGCGGCGGGAAGCTGGTGTACGACTTGCATAATTTACTTCACTTTTTATCACAGGATGTTTTTTTTTCTTCTGGGAGGCTACGAATAGTAATACCGGCAATGGACAATTCAGATCAACAAAAGGTGCTTTTACCCTTTACTCATGTGCTTATTTGAGATGTTATTTCCTGCTGACACCATGTCAAAATTTAGATTCAAGGTATGTCCTGTATTCAACTAACTATACCTAGGTTCTTGCTTTCGCTCGCCCTAGACGATCTACTCCTTGGAGAATCCTTCATTCAGTTCTTTCGAAACACAGGATAACACCAGAACCCAAACTCCGAGCTTCAAGTGAAGTATCAACTCTCATCTTCATCTCCCAATGAAAGCCAATTTCTCATTCTCGATAGCGATTTCGTCCCAGACCTTCTTCATCTCCCTCATCGCCTCCTCCACATCCGCTTCGATGGCCTTAGCCATTCTTCAGAGCGAGGGTTGACTCCTGACTTGACCTTTCAACTTCAACCGAGGGAGAAAACAATGCTTCAGGAGTCAGGCTGCCGGACTGCCTGGAGTTGTTGATCGTGTCACCAGTGTCCTTGGTCTGATGCTGGGAAGACATAATCGTTTGTGAAATTGTGAATACCTAGAATGATAGATAGTCAAGAGCGTTTTAATCTTCTGCTAGACGTGCAAGCTGAAGATGACTTGGCGATTGCTGTATGCTGCTGATTTTGAAGCTGGAACCTACGGGCTTCTTATACTAAATGTCCTCGTCGTTGGGGTGGTGCAAACAATGTCGTGCTATTGAGAGTAATAGTGAACACGACAATTGTTCCCGTAAGATGGCCTTTGTACCTTTTCTTCCGAATTTATCTATGTGTAGGTAGCTGTGCATGTTCCTGCGACATACCCGTATACAACAATGGAAATAAAATCAATTTCATGTATCCTAGGTGTTTCTATAGGGAACAGAAGAGATACGCGCCACGATTGTCCCAAGTCATTCCAGCTCCCAAAAACAAGAACCGCCAACTCCAAACATTTCTGTTTCAAGACATTTCAGAATCGATCATCTATAGGCTGACCTTTGCCCCGATGCCTTTACCTGTGTAATGAATCTTCTCGGTCCAGCTACCTAGTCTGACGGTGACGTTTGCTATGGCATCCAGCTTGAGCGATCCGCCCAACGCTTCTTTGAGCTTGCCATAGCCTACACTGCCGAGAGACCATTCCACTGGTAGGCGCGGAGTCTGGGATCGCCCAGGTGTTGCTGGGAAGGGCTCATCGTGTATAATCTGACCGACTGGCTCAGTATGATTGTAAAGAGCCGTTGCGTTAATGTGTTCTATGTACAAAGTGTTGTAAAGCAGAGGCGAAAGGAGTGTAAAAGTTGCTGTTGACGAAAAGAGATGAAAGGTAGCATCTTTGATAAAGCGTGGCTTCTCTCCATCGTGCCCGTCTTCGCCAGGGACAGTTATCCGTGGCGTAGGAAGAGTGATGTTGATCTTTGACAGAGCCTCGCCAATTATAGGGACGTTTGGGACGCTCATTTTATGAGTTCGTGCCGTTAATGTCGTATTCTTACCAGATACGTAATCTGATAGCAGCTTCCGACCAATTTCTTGTGCCTTCTCGCCACCAAATCGTAGGGGGTCCCAGGTTGCATGAACGGAGAGGTTGGTATTCTTTCCGAGGCCAAAAGTTACGCTCCTTGATACGGCCTCGCCGAGAAGTTCCCCATCGTGGAGAATGTGTACGCTGAGGTAAGGGATAACGGCAGCGTATGGTGTAGGATTTGTGAGATTAACGAGGCCTCTCATCTGAACGCCTGTTTCCGTCGTTTCCATGACCTCGATCTCGCCAACTTGAGGCTTGAGTTTACCGAGAGCGTTTCCAGGAAATCCTAACTATCAATTAGCATTGACTCTTGCCATGGTCGCGAGGCGTGTTAAGAAAATACTTCAATGTGTAGATAAGGACTATTCATCCTCATGGGGAATGCAAGAGATTACCACAGCGATGACGGACCGTTTACTGGAATCTTGCCCTCTGCGGGAACCTTCTTCACCGTCAAGATACCGAGGACAGTTTTGAGTTTTACGTCGACTTCGGCCTTGATGTCGAGTGTGATATCGCCTCCGCCAAACAGCAGCTTTTGCATGACCTCGCTGAACACATCGCCATCAGTTATTGTCAAAGGGACATCGACCATTCGTGACGTGATGTTGAGTAAAGTTTCGCCGCTGCCTTCATCTTGGACCTTTGTCGAGTTGGCGCTTTGCCAGTGGCGTAGATTCAACTCGCCCATTTTACGCTTCTTGTAGAACAGATCAGCATTGGACCGAAGCTTATTAACTTTCAAGTCCACGTTCAGTTCAGGTGGAAGAGCAGCGAGTACTTGTGCGGTACCAGAGACTCGAGGCTCGCCTTCGGGGTCGTTGACGTCGGCGAAAGGGTCTGGTAGTTTGAAGTCGACATCCGTCAAGGAAAAGTTACGAATCATGTTATCGAATGATCGTCCTGGGAAATCAACGGGAACAGTGATGCTCTCAAGAATATCTGAGATCCATTCTGGAGTATCGGTATCGTTGAGCTTCTTCCCTCTGACAAACACTTTAGCATCCTCGCCGTGTAGATAGCGATCCATGAAGTGATCCAAAGGAGATGATTCCGAGTGAGGGCATGCTTTCGTCAGGGATTCTGGAATGTCGCGGATGACCCCTTTGGCGTCGGCTTGAACGTCCGCCTTGGCATTAACATCAATAGGGTCCGTGATAGCATCTGCAATACTGATAGAAGGCAGTGATAAGTCACAATTGGGTACCAATATTTCAAATCCAAGAGTCGGCACTCGGAAGGATACTGGATAGCTATTGTGTACTTTCAAGGACACGTCGGCCTCAATCACTTTGCGGCCGTGGTTGTCAACCGGGCGATCGTGGAGATCTATGCGTTCTATGTTGTACTTAGGCATAGACGGGATATCATTGGCTGCGAGTGTGTCAGTCAAGTTCCAACAGATAGATACGCCTTTTTTTTCATTAAAAGAGTGTCTTCTTTCCTAAGAATAGGGAGGCAAAGGAGCGGTAGAGAGATTGACCTTCAAAGACCATGGATTCCGCCACGTCATGAGTACCAAGTGGGACAATTCCTGACTTAAGATGAACCTTGGTCTTGCCCACCACCTTCAATTGCTTCAAGTTTCCATCCAACCAGTCATTTGTAATCTTGCGGATATGCTCGGCATTACCGGGTTTGACCTCTGCCACGAAATCCAGCTCATTGGTGTGCCCATCCACAACATCAACAACCAGAGGAGGGATTATGGCACTTCCGGCAAGAGCATCGGCATAGTCGGGTAGATAGACGTTGACATTCGTTTCCTTGGTCTCCAGTTTTCGCATAATTCCGGTAATTGCTTTCCCAATGCGACGAGAGTTTTTGTTGTCGACTCGGGATCCATCGAGATAGACGTTTGCGCGAATACGTGCCCGGATGCCATCGCTTGTAATGTTTTCGATGGATAAATTGGTGGGTTCCAGAACAGCAGCCTTCTCGGCGTACTCCTTAACAGCAGGAGGAACGAGGAAACCGAGGGTAATGATAACAATGACGATTATACCAAGAATTACCATGGCAATGATAGAAGGCCATCGCCAGGGTGACTTGGCACTCGTCTTGTTGCGTCTTGGCCAGAAACTCCAGCCGGCCCGCGATTGAGGTTCGGTTGAGACATGCTCATGTTGGTCGTCTTCGCCAGCATCGCTTTGATTATCACCGTCGCCTCGGCTGAGAAGAGGCGAGGTCTCAGTAGGCTCCTCTTGCTCACGCGTTGGTGAGACGAGGGGTTCGTTCACCTCGGCCGGCATTGTAGACGTGTCGGATGGATGTGGAAGACCGTTTGATGGATATTCGGGGCGCTCATAAGGCGCAGATAACTTTGAGACGGTCGCAGTTAGAGATTGTGATGTTAGGGCAAGAGATTGATAATCGAGAGACGCGCTGTTAGAGATGACTTAGAGGGAAAGTTGATGTAAGAAGCATAATCATCAAGCTGAAATTAGGTTGGGACAGGCGATTCGTCATCGAAGGTGAAGTCACTTTGACAGGGTTAATGATTGATAAGGTTGTAGCGGGGTGCGCGATGATTGGCCTGTGTCTGTTTAATCCAGGAACAACCAGCAGGCACGCACAGAGGGGCATCTGACCCTGAAACTGGGTGGGTTTGAGATTGGGGGCCTGAGGAAGGGTTTTGCGCGGGCACGCCACGTCATTTTCAATTCAACTAATTTCCATTCGGGCTTGAATTCAGGTACTTTACGGGATCCATATGGGTAGGTAAGGTACCTACCTAGGTTAGTAATTATCTTAGTACTATAGTATTTACAACTCATAAGTACATAAGCCTAGAAGCGAATAAAGTGCTGAGTCCGGGTAAAAAGAATTCTACGGATACAGCAGTGGTATTGAATTTAGCCATGATTCACACGGTACTCAACTTGTTATTACCTACCTTAGTAGTCAACGCTGCGATAAAAATGAAATATCCCCTATAACTTTGTCAGTTCTCGCTACTACGAAGTAGGTAGTGAATTAATGAGGGCCCAGTGGACCAACAGCATTATCACTACAGTCAAATAGGGCTATAATAATGTGATAAAAACAGGGGGTCAAATTATTATAAAGAGGATATTATTATAATATAACTTTACAGCTAGAAGTACCTTTTTCTAATTTTAATAGGAAATTATACTTAAGCTAGCTAAAAGGTACTTCTTAATAAAATCCTATATTTAGCTTATAAACTAGGCCTTTCTTTAATACCTTTTAATAACTTATTTTTCGCATTTAAGCTACTAAAGTAATAGGCTAACCTTATTATTATAATTTTTATATTACTTTTTATATTTACTTAAT
>JAWDHB010000316.1:0-73982 GCA_033439405.1 Fusarium sp. NFCCI 5145
TAAGGTAAGAATTATAATATTAAATTAAAGGTATATTATAAATAAATTAATAATAAAAATAATATAATATTTAGGAAGCTAATTACTATAATTTAGTAGGTATATTCCTAACCCTTATTAAATTATAATTAGTTATTAATTTAAGTTATTAAGTTTAAGTTAAGCCTGACTCCCCCTAAGTCAAATTTACCCTCCCTAGTATGAGTGCCTTGAAATTTAGGCTTGACTTGAGGAATTGGAAGCGTTGGTGGTAGCAGTCGAAGTCCCGGCGGCGGAGCCCACGGCGGGAACCCTACCAGCTGTACGGATAGGGCTAGAGGCAGATCCAGGGGGAGCTTCCTCTGAGGTAGCAGTAGTTATGGCAGTCGCAGTCTCGGTGGCAGCGGTCTTGGCGGCAGACTCGGCAGTAGCGGTAGCAGTAACAGTTGTGACCGTCTCGGCGCTAGCGTTCTCTGCTGAGGGTACGGGGTCCTGTGTACTCCGTAAAGTCAATCCCAATCCATCCCCCAGCATCTCACTCCAGCAAGTACTCACCCAGTATCCACCCTCCCAAGCACTAATACAGGCTTCCAGCCACGCCAGAGCGCGATTCGAGCGAATAGCTTGCACGCGTTCCCTGAGCTCGTCTCCCTGTGGACCCGGGAGGGGACAGCGTGTCATGGTGGTGTTTTGGTCCCACCTGTGAGAGCAGGATATTAGCCGACCGGTTCTGTCTTGGTGGTAGGCTTAGCATGAGAGATAACTGGTTGAGATGGTTGTCACGAAAATGTGTTTTAGGCTTAGCGTCTTGTTCTCGACTGGTCCGAGTGTTGAGGTGGTGGGCGTGTGAGTTTACCAGCTAGCCTGAATTAGACATGGATGCACCCTGTTAGCGATGACAATCTTGTCAATGCGTTATCTGAGACCATACAACGCATGCACACCCAGTATCTTGTCAATGCGTTATCTGAGACCATACAACGCATGCACACCCAGTGAAGTTAAGGGGCATTTGTCGGGAGAGCAGGGTCGTTGACCTGTGGAGTGCACTGATATCCCTGCAATGAAGCACCAGTAGAGTACAGTAATGATAGGTTGGCTGCCCCAGTATCAGCGGTACCTTCGTTGCAGGGTGGATATGTGATGAAGAAAGTACCTTAGATATCGAGGTTTGATTGGATCAGTGCCCAGTCGGTGCTCCTCTGTAAGGAACGAAGATTGCTGTTATTGTCTGCTCACCTCAGGCACAGCTGGGCGCCCGCCACCAAGGCTCTCCAGGGTAGGGAAGAGTAAATATTCCCAATTTAGCAATTCTCTTGTGTTTTTAAGCAAGTCGGTTACTTTCACGCTTTGAACTTTGAAACAAAAACTGAATCAGTTGCGATTGGGTGTCTTCCCTCGTCGAGGAACGTTACACCTCAGCCATGGTTCACGGTGCGGTTGTACTATAGTGAAACATTTGCTCAAGGGAAGAAGCAAAGTACAAGGCGTGCATGTGTCTCCTCACTTTCTGGGCGCGGTCCAGGCACCAGCCAAGGGTTCTCAATTAACATTACCAGGCCAATTTTCTCGCTTTACTTAAAACTAGACTCCAAGTAATTATACATTGTTACTATTTCGCACACGGTGAAAATTGTTGGTGATGCTGACCAAGATGGACGGAGATGCATTCCACCAAACGGTCAGTCGCAATTTTCATGCTAGCGAACAGCTCGATATAGGCTGTGAGAACAGTACAGTATGTACATACGACCAAAGGTAGTGGAAAATACGGGATCCCGTCCGCTCTCCCATAGTCAAGCCACTAACCGGCGGATTAGTAGTTGGGTCGGTGACGACCAGCGAATCCCCGCTGTTGTATGTTTTTGGTGATTTCCTTTTTGCCACTAGCTACCGCCTACGCTTTTGGCGACGTCCACTGCGCCAGATCACTAAGATTGACAGCATAAGTCAACGAAGTGGGTTTTCGCCCCCCGGTCTCTTAAAGGTGTAAAAACGATTTTGGCCCATAAATATCTGGAGATTTAAATAATCCGATCGATTAGTGACCAGGGGGGGCGAAAACCCCTTCGTTGACTTAGTTGGTAGCCAAGAATGTTCTAGCACTTGGCGAATAGAGAGCTCGGAATGTCTAAAGTGGTATAATTTTGGTAGTCATTAATTCATGTTTCATTCTTCCATCTTGGTCAAGTTTCTCCCGCCAGATGTTGGGGGAAGCTCACCGGACCCCTCGACACCCGCCATCTCAGTATACACATCCAGGATACAGAAGAGTTGAACTCCAAGATCCTTGGTGGGAAGTCCATGACAAAGAGGTTGCCAAGGCTGCCGTCTTGGGTGATCCACCACAAGAGGATTAGTTGTGACAGCAGGCTGACGATAACCTGGATGCTATGTAGCACCCTATTCATGAGAGTCTTGTTTCCAGACTGTATACTGCAAGACTTGAGGTGTACTGTAATTTGGCAGATTCCAGTGTATCATGTAGTTCTCTCAAAAATCTTCCCAGACTGACTGATAGCCTCCCTCGCAGGGAACCGCCGCTATCAACATCACATAACACAACCCACCAAGACTCAACGCTTTTCATTCTTCGGCGCAACTTTGCTCGAATCCTCGCCCACCGTCCCCTTGCCCTCATCCAACTTTCCAGTCTCCTTGTTCCTATCTGCACAGCCCTCGAGCTCCAACTCAAGTGGAGGTACCTCATCATCATCGGGGAAGTCGACAGGTCGAGGAAAGCTCTGTAGAACAGATCTCTTTGCGCGTTTGAATGGAGATGTATTGGGATCAAATGGTCCGTATTTCGCAAGATACGCCTCGACAGTGACGTTCGTGACTTCGACGCGAGGCTCCTCTGGGGAAGGGACTGCCGCATGCTTGAGTTGCTTTTACAGTTAGCATTGCCTCGAGACATTGTATTGGAGGACTACCTTGTCTGCCATGGTGGGCGATGGCACTGAGAGATGGTTTGATGGAGGTGGTGAATGGATGTGAGGGAGAGGTCGAGAAGGAATGGATGAAATGTTGACTATTGTTAAAGCGAGAAACAGGCGCTCGCAAGTCTTTACGAAAGCGATGTTTGACGCGAATGTGTCTATATTGGCGTTTTGCATGCTCATGCTGTTTGGTGGAGTTTTGTTTGCAATCCAAGTTCTGTTCGCTGATATCAGCGTTTGCTTGACAGTAAGAATTGCTACAAACCAAGATAACCAAGCGCAATCTGCATTACGGTGCTACTGATCCTGTATATCTTGTCCATCGGGATTGTCAACAGCTCACTAATTTTGTTCGCGACTGCTTGTTGCCAGCAGCCGATTGTCCAAGATTGCCACAGGGTAGGCTCATTCACTTGGGACCATTGAGGCAAGATATTACTAAAGAATCACAAAGAAGCGAAGGGCTATAGGGCGGTCCTCCATCACCAAGTTAATTGCTGTTTGCTGCAATGAAAGGCGATTTAACGCGTCTAATGTTGTTTTTACACTCGTTGTATTGCATGCTTTGTTCCCTCTTGGTCACTGGTGCCTGAGTATCAGCAGCCTGAATCTCGTGAGCTTCGCATGTGCCTCTGTTCCCACAGATACGGTATGTTAGCTCTTGGTGTCCTATTGCCGGTACCGAGAACCAAAATCTAAAGGCTAATTCGAAGAGTGACTACGCAAAGGTCTGATATATCAAGCCACTGGTCCTTCTTTGAAGTCACCTTCCCAACCCTAAGATCACGCAGCCTCTACAAGGTTCTGCTCCATAGTCGACGGTAAACTCTGGTTTTGGAATATCAATTGAAGATGCGTTTTTGAACACACCTCATGGCCGAGCTCAATATTCCTGAGAACCCTCATCCAGCCTTTTGTTGCTGTTCAACATACCAACACCTGCAGCCAGCCCAGGTATCGTTACCAGGCGCAACTGGTCAAATTGGCAAAAGCGTGAGATGGTCAGTACGGCGCTTCGCTGCGTCTTGTCGGCTATCCGAGTGTGCTTGGGCGTCCCGGCTCAAGTGCTGAACATCGATGTTGCTACCATTGGAGTCGACGATTACTTACAATACCTGGTGGTTGAGTCCCGGAGTTGATAACCGACGCTTCGAGTGAAGTCCCCCAATAAGATGCCAGTCTTGAATTCCTCGTTGTTCTGCTTGATGAGATAGGCATTGTTAGGATGAACAATCAGAGTGTAGAGCGCAGTGGTCGACGATCCCTACCGCTCACATTGGATTGATTCGGCTTTGACTAACAGCGGTGGCGTGCTAAACGAAAGGTGGTCACCCCCGCGAAGATGAGACTCTCCCCAGTACATTAGAATGCGAGCTATTTACCCTATAGGATAGACGGAAATACAGCATTGAGCTTTTGTGGACATGCACAAGAACATCAGCAGTAATAGCAACAACGATAGAGCCAAAATAAAGTCTTTCCTTGTCAGCACCCTTCTGCTCGTTGGCAGCACACACAAATGTGCAAGGCTTCCAGGCTGGGCATCTCTTTCTTATCGTTTCCGAGTGAAGTGGGATGTTCTAGTAACACAATAGCTGTCAGTTCCACTTTCATTTTGGGGTCGTGGATTCAGGGACATAAACACAGATGACTGAATATAGCTAAACCTATGGTTGAGTTTATGTAGTGCTCAAGAAATCCTAACCTTAAGAGCCAATGTCATGACACAGTAAAACCACCCACGTGCCACCGTTGGCCAACTCGGCGGCGTGATACCAGGCAAGAAGACAAAAGGCCCTTATATAGAGTATCAATGGCTCATGAATGCATAGCGCCATTCGTCCATCATTTCCCTTATTATTAAAGGTCACGCCATTTTCTGGAGTATTGGTTTCGGGAAGCTTCTTTGCCCCAAGGCGAACAAGGCGTAGGACATTGAGGAGCTCGCTGGCCATGCTAAAGACAAGGGCGCTTTCTGTACAAGGCCCATCTTAAGGCAAATGGTGAGTTTATGTTGTCTGCTGGCTTATTCCTTCCACTGGGTTGACGATGCGGTACTAGGGTCGAAAAACTCAGGTATCGCCCTTATTGACGAGCCTTCCCCCAAGGATGTCGCTCAGGTTGCTGCTTCTAGTAGTCTCAACGATAGCAACAAGTTCGAAGCCAGCTTTACTAGGACCAATGGCTGTACTGGTATCAGCTCGCAATTCAGCTGGCACAACATGGTCTTCCATAATGTTTTGAGTGTCAAGGATTTCACTACACGATACCAAAGATATTCCCTTCGCACGTGGTATCATCTCACTTCCCCGTCAGTCGGGAATGTATCTTACAATCCCAACAAATTCGGAGATCCCCATAAATCCCGAATATCGGGAGAATCCTACAGAGCCAGAAGCTGGCGATGGTGGCGATAGTAATAGTAGCTCAGGCCAGGAGGAGAGCTGACCAGAGTGGAAAGAACGGCGAAGTAAATGATCCTGCTGCCGCCCGCCTGAGAACCCAACAGATCAATTGGAATGGTACCAGCTCCTCTTCAGGCAGCAAAGTTTTACATGACGAAGGGTCCACGACGCTTTCCTACGATCTCAAAGGCGTGAACAACGAGCCGCAGAACCTTTGATCCAGCCATGAGCTAGCCCTTCTGATCGACCCTAATATAACGACTATGTTTGTCATGCGGCAATGGAAACCTGCACTCCGTTACCATCGAATCCGAAGACAACCACCACTACAACGAGATGTGGCCCATCAAGAACGACGTTCTTATCACCAACAGCGCTCAGCGCCCCATACACTACTATTATGCCTGCTATGAATATTTCTCATCTTCGTGTTAAGAATACAAAGACTATTCTTGATAACAGAGTAGTCTCCGCTTTTGCGCCGCACTACTACACGGATGGCAAGGGCCAAGCCTATTACTATCTTGACATTGATCCCTACGGTCAGGTCTTTTACCCCATTATTTGTGACTATTACAATGACACTGGATACAAGGTTTTCATAGCTGATGATCTGCCGACATAATCGAGAGCAAGGGCCTCATGTTCATGTCACTGGTGGAGCTGTTTCTCAATGCTATCCCATTTCTTTGATGCAGGACGAGTATGAAGAGGAATATGACTGGATAAGTAACGGAGAAGAAAAGTCCAAGATGGAGAAGAATTCGCAGAAGCGTAGCCTGATCAGAAGGGAAGCGGGTAACAGGGAAGGGGTTTAATGGTACAAGCCATGGCCGGATTATCCTATCTTACATTCGTCTAGGATGTCCTATGATTTCTTTCTTTCATTCTATAACGCTACTGACTTCGGTATATCATTAATTCCTGTGTTACTTTTCTGTTTCTCTTGGAAACCCTTGGAATTAGATGGAGGAGCAGCCGCTGTAATTTGGCACTGTTGGTTCTGCCTTGCCACGCAATCGTGCATGAAATTACAAGGGCGGAGTCCGTGTTACGACAAATGGTTGGATAAGAAGAGATGAACTTATGCGGTTGCCTCATTCTGCCTGACAGCTGAAATGAACAAGTATTGGAAGCGGGGTTAACAATTATTGTTCCTTTTTCAATCTCACATCTACGCACGCAGACCGCATCTTTCGAATAGAAACCTGTATTCTACCCCTTTGTTCTATAAATATTACTTGTCCCTTGATATAGCCTTTTCGCTTTCCACATACATCGGCTTTGTAACATGTCCGATCCGCTCTCTGTCGCGGGAAGCGCGGTCGGCATCATTTCACCAGGCATACAGGTCTGCCAAGGCCTGATATCTTACCTTCAATCTTTTAAAGGTCAAGATCAAGATATACAGGACAGTCTCAACGACGTTCAAACTGTCGTATCAATCCTGTACTCCCTGAAGGGCATCTTACCAAAGGTCAACAAAAGCTCTTCTGAAACTACAGCTATTCGGCGATGCTTAGCGGAGAGTGAAGAAAGGCTTCGCGATTTGCAGCAACTCCTCCACAAGTTCCGGGGTATGCAAAGCCCAGAGCACAATATACTGGGAAAGATGGATCATGCCAGATGCGCGCTATTATATCCATTTCGCGAAGGGAAACTGAAGTCGCTTCACCAATCATTAAAGGAATTGCTCCAAAATCTGAGTCTTGGCTTGAATATAACATCACTGTATTTCCCTAACCCTTCTCCTGCGTAAGTATCATGCTAAGTACGCCTTTAGGGAAATTGCGGTCGGAATCCACACTGATGTTGATGACCTTGGAAATGCCATGAAAGACCAAGGCGCAAACATGGCCAAGCTCTCTAACCAACTTCAACTCTTTGACAACAGCATGGCAGCTTACTATCAGGATCTGAAAAGTGAATTATCTCAGGCCCAGTTATTCGCGCAAGACTTTCGACAAGAAATTGGTGGACAGCTCAGGCTGATCAAGACTGACGTAGGCTCCCTTATGTCCATCAATACACGCCACCAAGAAGATATAAACGACCGTTTTATGAAATCTTTGGATGAGCTGAAATCACAGAGAGACTTTGAACATGAATTAATACGAACAACACTGGTCAGCATGTCACAGAGCTTTTGCATGACGCAGCTAACAAAATCATTGTAAAGGGTGTGGATAAAATGTCGATTCAGAACCCAGGGTCCAGACAGGTCACGGCTCTTGCAAGAACAAGGACTTTCAAGCAATTCCAAAGGAACCCCCCTGGCTGTAACTGCGAGCGGCAGCATCAATCTTCAGCATTGTCCTATCGAATTTGGCATGCTACGTTCGAGTATGAACAGCACAGTCCAGGTCAACACGCACGTGGCTGCAAATATTTCGGAATTGGCCAGCCGACGAAGAGAATCGCCAGGGCCCAGCTTCCATTGAAGCTCTGGTCTCTATCTTCAAGGCTCTTTCTCACATGTATTGAATACTCTCTTGGCACAGCAACCCCTGGGATGTCTATTCGATATAAAAGCATTGTCCCACAAAAACACAGTCCGGTTTATGATGTTTTGGATGAGCTCTTCGATCCTATTCAATGGCGATCAATAGGCTTCGGAATGAACGAGATCTCATCGAGGTTCGCAGAAGCGGAACGTGCGATACTCTCTCTATATAGAGATAGGGAGTCATCTCCATATGATCAAAATGAAGAGGGAAAGAGCCACGCCCTGGTTAGTCATATGGAGCAATTCTAATCAGCGTCCTAATCTGACTAATTCACAGCTAGCTTTAGAAAAAACAGTCCATGCAATTTGCATTCATAACTTTTATTCAGAAATAAACATCGCTTAATTAAGATGCGAAGCACTATTGTCGTCGGCGATGAGACTAATCGAAATACTTGTTGGTACTGCCGGCAGTGAAAATGGAAAAACGTAAACAAAGAATCCTCAGGTTTGTAAAGAAGAAATAGAAAAGCTGATTCCTTTATCATATAATAGAGATTATTGGCATTTCCGAAGACTTTTGATAGATAAGTGTAAAAGTCTAGTTCGATTTTATGCAACAACATTCAATATGAATTTGCCGGATATTATGCCTGTCGTCGGCAGGCTACATTCTGAGCCTAAGGTCCTATGGTCTTTACTAAATGACAGTGGGCTTGGTAAGTCCTCCATAAAGAAACCAAGTTTCTTGTCTAAATACATAATTTGATTATAGTTTTCGAACTTCACCCTATTATCCAGGCAATCTTTCAAGAATCCATTAACATGCTTGAGATAGCTCTTGCTAAATACCCCGAGGCAGCAACAGAGAAAACATACGGTGTCACGACTATCCAACTCTGTGTATATTGGCCAATGGGCCTACAAAAGCTGCTGAGCACCAAGGCTGTTAACGTTCTAGATGAAAGAGCGCTTTATTTAGCTGTGTTGGCGGATTGTGTCGAATCTGTGGATCTTCTATTCAAAGCTGGATGCCCAGTTAACTATTATGATAGGACAGCAAAGATATTCGACAATGCTTCTGAACGATGCATGGTTGTCATTGCTTCGAACCTAGCTAGAAGAAGATTAGATTTGCTTTCTCTAGCGCAACAGCAGCAGGTTATTTGCCAAGATCTGGAACTTTCATCTGATATTCCAGATGACCAAGCAAGCTACATTTGTTCATCCCTTGACAATGCTGGCATCGGCATTCCCTTAGAACTAAGAGTTCCGTCCTCTTATTCGACGATCTACAAATTCTGTGGTACTACAATTTACCACTATCCTATTCTTTTCGAAAACGGGTTCACTCAGTTATCAGCGCACGACATCTTTGGACTCTTACCAACTATGATGCAGCCTGCTTGTTGTTTGCCACCATACTGCATTAATGCTGGCTATGGGAAGCTTCCAGAGGTCATAGATTGGCTAGAAAGCCAAGGAATAATGCATCATACACCAACTGACCCCCTCAATCTCGGGCTTAATATCCAGGCCACTGGTTGGCATTATCAGTCAAACTATTCCCCCTATTTTTATGCCAGAATGGGAAAGTTTTGCCATGGAAAAACAAAGAACTTACTCACGGTTCCGGTACTTGACAACTGCCGATGCTGGTGTACCCCCTCGGACAGGGGATGCTCGCCACTAATAACGGCTTTGAAGTCATGCGTTGAAGTAAACGATGAACCAGAACCATTGTCAGAGGCTGTATGCGCTTTTCTTCACACAGCCATTCGAGATACCGGATCAAGTGGCTTACGAATAACATCCTGGTGCATCGAAGTTATCCGATTTTTGACATTCGAGGCTCTGGAAATGACCCATACTTGTTGTGAAGTAGGTATAATAGCGCAAAGAGTGGTGATTATGTTGTTTTCTGACCCCAAGTATAGTTCACTATGGTCGATGAGCCAGACATATCACCAGAGGAGTGTGGTGTGCTCATGAATTGCGACCCAGAAAGGTGGCAGAAGATCAGAAGTGATAAGCGAGAACAAGAGAACGCCGCCCTCTTAGAAACTTTGATGGAGGGATTCATAGCATACATGATCCACATGAACCCATCCCCAAGATCTCTCGAGATATTCGTCCATGGTTATTGGCGGCAGCGGATCTCGGAAATCTATGCTGTTGATCTTGACGAGATGGAAGGGCTGGAGAATTACCTGGTCGGCACCAACGCCTGTGAGTGCAGCTGATCTAGGCTTTTGATTCCAACATCAAGCATTGCTAACTTCCTAGAAAGACGTACTACCGGATAGGGTTAGAGCTTTGCTTGGCGAGGAATTTAAACTCGTTGAACTGCAAAACCTGAAGTCAGAACCGACGGCAGGTGGCGAAATATTTCACGACGAGAAGGTAGAGTCAGGCGACGAATCTTTCAAACTGCTTCCTTGCAGATGGTGTTGTTAGATTATAAAATGAAATTCAAGGAATTCTCTGCTCAAGGACAGACCCTGAGATGCAAAGCTACAAGCATTTTCGCTACTAGACTAGGTAACGCGAAGTAGAAGTTGCCTGGTTGATGCCTTTGCTGTAGAATTATGTGTATTTAACACATTTGGCCGATTTCGGGTAAGATAGTAAATGATATGTCTCTAACTGAGCCGCACGTCAAAGTGTAACGCGCTCTTGTCAACAGCCCAGCCAACTTGTAAGCGCTAGGTCAATTCGGAGGCGAATCAGACGTGGCGGGAATATGGATTAAGTGAGCTTTAAGTGGAAGAGCGAGTTGGCAGAGTGAAGAATCGCACATGCTGAACTGAACTGATCATTTCGGTATATGTCGAAAGTCTAGGCGATAATCTTGTTTATGTGTCTTGGACGGTAAGAACGGCAATCAAGAGACTGTCCAGGTAGGCAATAGTACCGATCCGGTCAAGCGGACTTGGGCGGAGCAAGATCTGTATCTTCTTCATAGTCGGCGACCTTGATCTAATTCGAAAGCAGGTGTCTATCCCTCAATATGCTATGTTGTCATCCCGCCCTGGTGTCATGTCTAATAGTGGCCTCGCTATCTCATGGTAGTCTGGCTGTTAGCAAAGATGAGATCTCACGTTTGTGCTGGGCAACGCCTCTGGCCACGAGCTGAAGATTGGCATCACACCTTTCAGCATCATGAGGAACGTACCTCAGGCTTTTGTGGTTCAAGCCATTTTCGTGCCCTGATCAGCTTGTTATTATCCCGATGACAATGAAAATAAACTTACCTGAACCCTCTCAGGGCTGATCATTCTCGCGACCGAGAAAACAACAGTCCATACTATCCAGCAGCCCTACCAGACATAGTCTGTATGTGACAAGTCTCACGGAGTGCTGGGCTTTGCTGACTAGAAGATGACTACTCCCTCCCTTCCCGATGATGATCCGAAATCAAATCAGGGGCTGCTGACCAGACATGGTCATGTTCATCCCTCCCAGTCGGAACGAGGTGTATGACTTCCGACGTCAGCCAAGCTAGCTGCACCCTTCCTCAAGATTGCATACGAGCGTCACAGGAATACAACCCGAGCGCTACTGTCCTCCTGGCTCTTCGTATTCTTATGATCTTGTCCTCCTGGATACCAATGCTTGTCTTTGGTGTCAGATGGATCCAATAGATTGGTAGGCTTGTTGAAGATCTGCTGGGGTGCGGTGGATTGTGAGTTGCGGCAAAAACTCATTCTGCTGAAGCCTGTCCTCTTTCAACCTTGGGTCTAACTGCCTCTCCTGCTTAGCATACCCCATCCACCGTGACGATCGGCGTTTCGACCTCCAGCAGCAAGAAGACGACATTGTCTTCTTGAAGTTAAGACCCTTCGGGCTGCCAGATCATGACAGGAAACTGTCATCCTTCACAGCCGATGGTTATACGCAATGAAGAAAGCAGCGAACTCACTGTTGCCGCAGACCTCGTCATTCACCGGCGCGAGCAAGCTCATTCTTGGGGGATGCGGCTCAGGCCCATTCCTTTAGGTACGAACATTCACCCTCGACAGCGATCTGGTCGAGCTGGTGTTCGATGCCAATTCAAGCCAAAGTTGAGATACGCATCACTTCCTCCATAGAAACTCGGTCCGGCTTGGCCAACCTGCATGCTCATCTGCAAAGACAGCAACAGGAGGGTCAGAAATTCGTGGATATCGACCTGTTCTGACCATCACGAACGTCAAGTATCCCGATTCCTGCCAATCGAATATGCCATTATATTGATGTCCAGGAGAATGTGCTCTTGCGATGAGATAACCCGTCGCTGGTGTCCTGGGCCTTGCTAGAGAAGCCCAGGGACAATGCCGCGATTCGCAGAGCTGTTAGTGAACTGCTTACACTAGGTTTTGAGGTATCATATAGCGTTGGAAATGTCCCTGAAGAGAGTCTGTGGCAGGCAAGCTTCAAGAACAGTTGAAAACGAAGAAGAAAGGTTAGCAAAGAGATCTTCCAAGCGAGGAAGAATTCGGACATGAAGTCCGTTATTTCTTCTTCTCTCTGAACAGAACGACTGAGACAACTGCCCAGCCGCTTGAGAGGTTCATGGCGTCAGACTTGGCTTTCCAGATCGCGTCTTCTAGAGTTTGACGAACACCTTCCTGTAGGCAACCTGCCCTGGTTAAACTGTGTGATTGAACTTGCGGTGAGCATTCCGCTCTCAGATCATGCGTGTTGTTGAGGCCTCCAATAATGTGAAGACGCTATTCCAATGCTGGAGGTAACCGGTAAAAGTCCGAGGTGTCCTCGAAATTGTCAGATCACACGAGACTGGTTTGTCTGGTTGAAGGGTCGTCGGATGATAAGATCCAAATCGCCAGGTAAGAGTGACAAGCGATCGCAGATCTGGCCAATGTTCCCGAGGAAATGGCGAATGCAGGAGAACAACATCCCACCCACTTCGGGCGGTTTTAGAAGATGCTCTGATACCTCCCCAGTTTCGAGGTTACTCGCAGCTGACCAAAGTCCTGACTGTTTGATTTGCCGAGCTTTCGTAGAGCAGCAATAGGAAGTGTCTGGGATATAGCAGGATCAAATATCATTCCAGAGGTCAAGATCAAAACAACGAATCTTGCATCGGGGGCTATAGGCCATGGGTTGCTGACCCATCTTGCAGGCAGTCAGACACTACCGCTGAAGTTAGCCTTCGATATATAGCAACCCAGGCTAAGGATCAGGTAAGGCCGTTGCAACCGCGCGAGGGATATGATCGTATTGGGATCGGGTGTCTGTCACGAAACGCCAGGGAAGTTGACAGCAGCTTAGGAAGGCTCTTTATCAGCTCGGGACTGTTCACGACGATCTTGGCCAATGATTGACTAGAATATTAGTAAATGCCATAGACAGGACATGGACAAACACCTGTCGATGTCTCACTGACACCTCTTTCCTGGTTTTGGCAATTGCGAAAGCACTACGCAACCGTTGGAAGTCGACGAGGGATAGGCGGGGGAATGTTCAAGCCTTATATGCTAGAGACTGGAGTAACGGGTCGGGATCATAGTGATTGCTGCCGCTGGGGTGCTGGTACTGACATGATTGGCAGTCCGTTTGTTGCCAGTGCTAACGATGTGGAACTGGGTCAAGGGTTGTTTCGGAGAGATCGATGTCAGACGATAGATGGCTACAGGAATAAATCGCTCGGGGTGCGACTCAGAACAATTAACACCACTCTGACTGCTACGCCAACTCATTGAAGTCAACCCCAATACCCCGCGGAGATTGGCCATGTGAACATGCCGAATCCCCCTTCCCTGCCGTGTAGCTCGCTCTCTCGCAAGTCCGTTTACTATCAGCAGCACACCGTACCAGCGTCTCTCTTGCGTAGCCGAGCGTTCTCTACTAGACCGATTAACCTCGAATAGCCAGAGAACGACGTCTTCCCGACGGAGAGGCCCGGCCGTCATAAATCCCTGCCCTCCTACACGATTGACCATGGCAAGGCTGATGTGGATAAGAGCGATCTCACAGTCAGCGATGACAAAGTGACGATCGATTTGGTTGAGTACTGATCATGACCATGTTGGCTCTGATCAATCCGCCTTAGCAACGCTACGGCTGCACGGCATTCTCATTGGAACAGGCCGTCAAGACTCATGGCATACCTGCAATAAGAACCAGCGATGGGTTGGCTAAGCTCCCCGAAATGCCAGGCAAGGTCTGCTTGTTTCATTATACATTGCAGTTGAGACCTGTGGCTGAAAGCTTCTCTTTCCCACCAAACCTGGCCAACGGGCTGGCCTTTTGCCTCGTCGACTGTTGATTCACTCAGACCTATATAAGCTTCATTTTCCGCTGGGAGTATGTTAACTACAGACAGGTGGATACATATGTGCAAGTCTAATCACAAGATGGGACGTGGGATAATTTTGTCGCGCATTATTTTACCAACTGCAAGGTGCAGGTGCGTCGGGAATTTTGCATTTCCTATTTGGGAAGGGGCATCACCACTTTCCTAAAACGGAAATGCCAGTGAAACAATTCCAGGCAATCATACAGAACAGAGATAATATGTTATTAAAATACTTTCTGGAGACCAAGAACGAGATAATAAGGAGTAAGAAGAGAAGTAACATATTTTGGCAAGAATTAGTAGGAATCTTAACCTGACCCCCAGTTTGAGAACATGTCTGTAGGAGAGTCATGCAGGGTAGGGGTATTGACGCTCTTCTTGTAGGATATGCCCATCGCATAGGCTTGCAATGTGTCTCTTTGTGGCGTTCGAATTTCTAGCTAGCCTGCTACCTAATTATCTTATTTAACACGGTACCTATTCAACATTTCCTTCCCGTAGGCATAGGCGTTGTGGCCTTCAGCGGATTTCACGGAACGACTGTTGTTGGTGTCATTGGAAGCGCTTATGGTAAGCAGGAAAGCATTGATGCAAATCGCCTTTTCTTGAACAGCTTTCATCTGAATAGGCTTTGGGTTGAAGGCGACATTGAAAGGCCGTGTATCAGGGTTGTCAGTGATCTGTTGTGTATGATCACAATCCTGTTGGTAGAGCATATACTTGTGTTTGTTCTGTGGTAGCTGTATTGACTAAGCGCATTTGAAATAAAAACAAACGGGTAGGTCTATAGCCTGCAATAAACCCGTTGGCCATTCCATCCAGGGACGGCCTTAGTAGAAGGACAATGGTTCCCTCGTCATCCGACGAGAGTGACATCAAGGCAACCCAACTGCCAAGGGCCCGAGGTTACTTTCCATTCATGTCTGGCGCAAGGCTATGAACGAATAGTGATCAATGTATTGTATCTGCGGCTCTTCATCACTCCTGGTATGTCTATCTCGACCAAGGTCGTAACTCTGTCTGATAAGCTCACAAGGATTATATTGGAGCGAGAATCGGGTTCTGATGCAAAGCAACAATCATGCCATCTTGTCACCATGCAGAATGGCGCCAGGCCTCGAATGTTAGAGGCTGTGCACGAATGGAACGTTCATGAAGTTGTTCCCACCGTTATAGCTTCCTCCAACCAAGTTTTGATGAGTAGAGTGATACCTGTTTATGCGTCTGCCCTGTCGACTGGATCAGTTGGTAACTTGAGAATAGGTATGAGTTAGATCGGGACGCAATGGAACAACTAACATAAAGAACCAGGGTTGACACACTATAACGACTTACCTAACGCGGCTTTTTATGTCTGGTTCTTAATGGAAAGCTCCAGGTACCTCCCCCGTCTTACGCTCCCGCTAAACGGCGAGACGCTGGCCGCTGGCCAATAGCGGATTTCGCCCAGTAAATCCCCTCACTCTGCCTTGGCTTTGACCGCTTCTGGGCTCTGCTGTTTATTGGTAGCGCATGAACCCGGATAGAGTCATGATTTATAGAAAGGTATTACTTTTCCAGACATACCTCCAAACAGGTTATATGTCCCGTTACGTCCCTCTCATATCTACGAATAATTCATATGCTGGCCAGAGACAAGCCCTTTTCCAGAACCCATTCTCCCTAGATATTGTGCTGCTTAACCATAACTCCCAAGAAATATAATTTATATAGAATAGTTCTATTAGTATAAAAATGGAATTTATTAATAAATAAAAGCTTAAATACATTGTTATTTAAACTATGCTATTGGTATAATTGTAATTTAAGCGCCAAGCCTGTTTTGTAATTTGCATTTCTACCTGGAGTAAGCAGGGGTTGTGGGGCAAGCCTGCAGTAGACTTGGCTGCGAGCCAATAAGTTAACCATCAACTGCATGCACATCCCAATGATGGATGATATCTTGCATATACCCAATAACAAGCGGA
Organism: Fusarium sp. NFCCI 5145; assembly: GCA_033439405.1. Lineage (NCBI taxonomy): Eukaryota > Fungi > Ascomycota > Sordariomycetes > Hypocreales > Nectriaceae > Fusarium > Fusarium sp. NFCCI 5145. Next base: position 16,038 of record JAWDHB010000316.1, read on the forward strand.
CAGGTGTAAAAATTGAATACCAGCCTGGTTCATAGCCGAACAGCTTGAACTGAGTCTTTTTCTTCTTGCTGAGCTTCTCCATCGCCTCAAGTTCTTTCTCAGTCCTGACCTCGTTTCCGCATAGTCATCAACTTTTGAAGCCTAGGCTTCGTTAAAATTGCTACAAGCGCTCTCTCGTCTTTTGATGCCTCTCTGTCAAGAATGGATGACCGTCTTGTGATCAACTCCTCAAGTGAGCAGGCGTCCTTAACGACAGGAGATCCAAAGAAGCCCATTCCATTGCGAACACAAATTCTTCATCTTGTCAAAGAGAGTAATTGTAAGAATTAAAATGCTGGTAAAAATGTCGAAGAAGCTTTTCTCGAGCAAATTTGGCCTAAACTGGAGAGAGATTACCAAAGATGTCCACCGAGCTGGCGAGAGCCTGTAAAGCTGAGTTGAGCAACCGCAACGTCCCAATCCCGGTTGCAATCGAAGATCGAGTCAAATCGCGAACACCCATCTCCAAGTCGTTACAGCGACGAGAGATATACAGAAATAAGGAAAGCCTGGGGATGTACAAAGATTTCCACGACATCCTAGGAGATTTGCACGATCTCGTTGGTATTTGTATCATCGTTGAATACCTTGATCATCTCAAAGAGGTTTCTGACTTTGTCACCGGCAACTTTAAAAAGGAGAAGGAGCCAAACCGTTTCGATGCAAACCACAAAGTTGGTCACTTGTGGCAGCCATGGTTTGGAGCCTATGAGTGCACGAACTATCATATCTCGGCCAAATACCAAGACAATAACCATCTCAGCATGTACAATGGTGTGATGTTCGAGATCCAAGTCACAAGCCTTCCTGCCAATATGTATAACAGGATCGCCCATCCATTACTATATAGGGAAGAGACTGGGCCGTTGTCACAGGGAGACGAAATGGTGATTGATATCACCAAGGGACTAGCTTACTGCTACTCGCTTTGTTTGTACTTCAAGAGATCGAAGCTACGTCGTAATATAGACAAGCAAGAAGACATTGAACTTTTGAGAAATTTACCCCCAGCTTTCGGGGATCTGGACGAGTCTAGCATCAATCGTTCTGCTGGAAGGATTCCCAGACTGGACATTGCAGCTGGTCGGACCATGGATATCCCGCGGGAGTCATTGAGATTGGTCCTCGACAGTCTACTCAATGATGGGATACCAGACGACATGGGACAAGCTCTTGTCGACAGATTCAGGTACTGTTCTACCTTGTTGGGTTTTCAACGCAGATAGCTAACCATGATTGCAGCCGGGAGATCGAAGACATTGGTCAGCCTCCAATAAAATTGGTTACTTCTGGAGAGGCACGTTTCGACAGCCAGGATGTTTTTTCAAGCCCTGTGTGTCAAGCAGGAACCCAAACCTGCGCAATACAATACATACACGATTGGATCAACGAGGGCGAGAAAGCATTGCTATGGATTTATAGTCATGCTAGAACAGGGAAATCGACTCTGGCTAGAACAATCGCCAGGGAATTGACTGAAACTGGTCAGATAGCCGCTGGATACTTCTTTAAGCGCGGAGATGCCAACAGGAACGATTTGTCTCATGTGTTTCCGACTATAGCGAGCCAGCTCATTTCCACAATTCCCTGTTATGAATCATTCTTGAGAAAGTCCGTCATTGCGTGCAAGAATCCTGATATCGTGGCGATGCGCCTGGACGAGCAGTTCAGGGTACTTATCAAAGTTCCGCTATCAGAAATAGACAACATCGCCTCGACCAAAGTCATCATCGTTGATGCACTCGATGAATGCACTAATTCGACCGAGGCCAGTAAGATTATCAAACTACTCTGCAGCCTGGGGGACTTGAGCGGCTTTCGATTTCGCCTCTTGGTCACTAGTCGCGACGAAAACCTAGTACGGAAAGCAATCAAAAATCAGATACACGAATCACTGCAACTAGCCATCACCTTTCGCAATGACAACATCTCAGATATCAGGTCGATTCTGAGAAAGGAGACAGAAATAAAGCATACTTGGCCAGCGGCTGAGGTGATATTGCAACACTCAATCAACCCGCATCCTCTTTTTATCTATGCTGCCACTTTCCTAAGGTATCTCGACGAAGAAAAAGAAATGTGCACCTCAGAGAAACGTCTGAAATGGTGGATAGAGAAGAGCCCCAGTACAGCTGATAGATCACAACTTGAAGGCATCCGCAGCAAGGATGATGGAACCCCCGGGTTGCTCATGGATGAAGAGAAGAAAGATCTACGAACCCTCCTGAGCACAATTGTTCTCGCTACTGAGCCACTGTCGACAGAGGCTATTGCTTCTATGTCAAGGCTTGATTTGGGTACAACTCGAGGCCTGCTCAAGTGCTGTCGTGCGGTGCTAGAGATCTCAGACGACAACCAACAGCCTGTCAAGACAGTGCAAAAATCTTTCACAGACTTTCTGCTAAGGAAACACCCACTGAAAAGATCATGGTTCCATGTCGACGAGATGGAATCGCATGACTATATTGCTGAGGGATGCATGTGGCTTCTACGAACACTAAGGAAGGATATTTGCGACTTCAATGACCCTGGAGTATCAAGGACGAGCGTCGATCCCTATACAATTAATAGTCACATTTCCAAGAGCCTCCAGTACGCATCTTCATATTGGTGGCATCACCTGCAGAGGGGACATAAGCGAGGCCCCTCATATGACTCTCTCTGGTACCGATCCTGAAAACCCATTTTCTGCATTGGATTAAGTGTTTGTCAATTCTTAATCGGCTTCCACTTGCCTCTATGGCTGTTAGAGAGGTTTGTGCTTCTATAATGGCAATTATCATCTTATTAGCTATTATACTAGGACAAGTTGCTGATGAATTTTTAAGAGCATCCATCTGGGTCTGTGCGTCTTCTTCTTCCATTCTTGAAAGATGCTAGGCGATTTATCCTCAGACATAGTAATACCATCCAAAAGAACCCATTACAGACCTATGGTGCAGCCCTTCTATTCAGTCCGCTGGAAAGCATTATTAGGCGCAGCTTCTGGGAGACCCGGAATCCTGGATTTAGAGTCATTCGCAACCTGAAATATAACTAGGGTGCTCTTTTAAAACAAGTCGCTAACTTTTCAGAGATTTCTTCGATTTCTTTATCGCATGATGGACAGAAACTAGCTATGGCTGGCCTCGATTGGGACACGGAGCTGCCTTCAATATGGATTCGCAATACAGGGGCCGGGACTCTTCTTGCACAATTCAACACTGACACCCAGTTGCTAGCTCTGACATGGTCTTGTGACGGGAATTCTCTCCTCGCTATCAATCAATTCGGTGAGGTCGTTCGCATTGACCGAGCAATTGGGATAACAAATCCTTTTGGGGGTTCATTATACGCGACATCTGAAAAGTATGACAATGCTGGGATATGTTTTTCGGGAATAGCCTCGGTGGTACGTGTGTCACGCGCTGATCATTCCAATCTCAACGTTATCAAGTCCGAGGTCTTTACATGGAATTTCAATCAAGGAGATCAGACATTTTGCACTTTGGACTTCCCAAAGTCAGCAGTCTCTAGCATAGCCCTGGCGCCTGATGGTTCTCTTCTTGCCGTGTCTGTCGAGGTGGGGGTTCCAGGACGCAAAGAAAACCTCGATATCGACCCTGAGTCGTCTACCCAAGAACTCAATCTGGCGATTGAATCCCTTGCCACCCGAATGAGGCCCACTCTCGGTACCGCACATCTTGCTCTTTTGGTATTTGATGAGATAGCCCCTCTTGTAAAGGTCATGGACCGACGAATCGCACGCCGATGACCTAAGAATATACGAGAACGCCCAGGTCGGACATATTTTGGAGGAAGTTTTAGACCCTTCGAGCAAACAGAAAGCGTGGGCAAGGGTAAGGAATGGATGAACTCGAAAAGCTGAAGTCGGTCACAGTGCTCTTGATCCGCTGCGGTATCACGTTGTCCGCATTCCTGCTACTGTCGGCCTAATCCATCGCCGGTCTGGTTGAAAAGCTTACGGTATCTGCCTCGTCGTACGCCACCGGATCACTAAATGCTGACAGTTTCGTCTGGCCTCCGGATCAGCTTCATACTTGGATGCAGGTGAAGGTGACGAAGTGGTCATTTGAACGGGTAAATGGCACCCACACCTTTGCTCGCTCCCGGCAACAGCCACTGTCAAGACTCCAGGCGAATTATGCATAGCGAACCAGGGCCAGCACAACTGGTTTTATAGGCGGAGAGTGAGGTGCCCGTCCACGAGTTTGTTGTATATGCGTGACGTGGAACTTTCGGGAACAAATTTCTCCCCAAACAGCGTCGACGAGAGTGCCAACATAGATCAAACCGATGCGCAGGCAGCAGCGACCAATCATTATTACCTGTCGTTATTCCCTGTTTGTTACCCCTCAAAGCGGGGTCGCATATTATAAATACCGCGGCATTCCCACCATACTCAAAATTTCCATTCACCAGTTATCACAATGCAACTGCTAAACTTACCAGCTGAAACTCTCGGCCAAATATTTGTCTATATTGGGTCATCATTCTTCCAGGAGGATACAGCGCGGCTCACAGTCAGCAAACGATGGTTCGAGTTCGCTCGCCTGACATGTTATCAGGATGTCACCTTTTCACGCCAAAAGTTACATCGTTTCCTGTCCTCAACAATGGCACAGAGGCATGATGTATTCAGCAACAGTCTTGAAGCTTTGGTTCTCGACCTTGGCCTTAATCAAACTGCAGCGAATGCAATTTGCTCTCACGAACCCGTCGGACGAACCGAGTACCACTTGACCAATGAGCTTGGAAGTACTGGAGTGGAGATCTACGACACCCGGCGCAAACGCTTAGAAAAAGATCTTGAAAAGCTTGTGCCTCTTATACAACAGGCACAAAGATTGCGCTTTGTCCGCATTGAGACTTACGGCTCCCCAAAGCCTGACCCATTTGAAGGTCCAGAGGAATGTCTCCCATGGCACCCTTTAGAAGCCCTTCTCTCGGTGGAACATCTAACATCCTTGGTGATAGATATTCCTGGCGGTGTGCCGGTTGCTTCGAGGCATCCAGGGAACAGCCGTCATGTTTGTCTACACATTGGGTCTCTTCTTCATAAACTACACTATCTTCGTCTACGTATGCGTACCATATGCCCCCACGCGCTTACGCCTCGAGATCCTACGGAGAATCTACGCTTGAGCAGAGTAATTGTTAACTTGAGTTTGAGGATGGATGTGCAGGGTGTATCATTGGCGACTCATTCCAAGCGATGTGGCACGTTTGGTAGAGGAGGATTTCTGAGAGAGAAAGCGGAGCTACTCGAACAGGCGTTAGCACTGAGGGCGAGGATGGCATCGCCTAAGATGATGAGAATTCTTACTCATATGCCGGGTACGCTCGACACACAATCGCTAGATATTTTAACTGGGAAAGGTATGATTTTGGAAGATATGATGCGATGGGATGAAGATGGCCAAGTTGTTGAGGAAGAATCAAGCTCTGAATCAGAAGCTTCGGATGACGACTTGTTTTTTGACTCAGAATAGACTAAGGACTCATACAATTTGTTGATCTAACACAATACTTGCTTTCTGACTATTGCACGGACAGACAATGTGGACTCGCTAAGCTCTAAAGTGAACGAATGGCGCCCACAGTTAGTTTCACCCTCCGAACAGCTGAATGCAATGCTCTTGCTGCCTTGTCATTTGATAACTCGCAATCTCCATCCGTGAGTAAGATTCTGTAGAACTCTTTGGCCACTTGTATACAGGCCTGATCAGAAGCAGACTAAAGAGTGCCAATGGGGTGCGAAGCCTGCGACTTGAAATATACCAGCTAAATGAATAGCTTCATTGGCAAGGCCGTCGGATGCCTTCACCTCAGCCGTTGAACAAGCCGAAAGAAATGCGAGAAAACTGCGGTTTTCTGCTTTGACTTTGGATAGTCTTTCTATAGTGGGCCGGTCGACAATTGTACCCCTCTCGTCTCGTGTCTGAAGCAGCAGGTGGCACTCTGAAGGGAGTCCCGGATCCGACGATCCATGGCATGCAAAATGGACTACCTTTTACTTTGTGATTTCTTTGAGCACCTTACTGGCCGTTGGATGTGTGAAAACCTCGAGCCTATACTTCTGCCCATAATCCTCCCTTATGATTGATTCCTCCTCATGGACTCCCGGTAATGCTCTTGAGCCACTGGGCGTTGTTGGCATTCCCACGAAGAGAAGAGCTTTTGCTTCGAACTCCGTGCTCTCGGAGCTTCGACTCATCGAGAATTCAAAGTCTTGATAGTCGTCGCGTAGGATGACATGACCTGTATCAATGTACATTGGCTGGCATTGAGAGAATGCATGCCGGCCGCCCCTGTTCCTACCCACCAGACGCGTTGTTGCCCACCCAAGGACAGACCGAGGATTCCACTTCATCGAGATGAGCCTTAGACAGCTGCATGATACAAAGTGAAAGTCGTCCTCTGGCAGCTCATAAACGTCTCTGTCGACATATCTCTGGACTTCCCCACGAGGGGCATGCCTATATCATTCAAGGCTTTTTCGGATAATCTCAGAGACCGTCGCAGTCGACAGCTGTTCTAAAGGGAGACTTGTTACTTGACCTTGCCAAATATTTATTGCTTGAAAGGAAATATCGGTGCTGTTGACGACGATGATAGGACTGTTGGTCGCAGCGCTCGTACTTGCCTCAATCAAAGATCCCAGCAGAAACCTCTTGTACTTGGTTTGGCTGTGGATATCCTCGGCACACCTCTCTATTTCGTCGACCAAGTGATCCCGTCTCCCTGACGGCCTCTCGACTTCAACTACCCGAGACAGCTGATCTCGAAGACTCTCGTAGCGCTCAACTAGTCCTAACGCTCGGGCATCTTCTTTCATGGCGGAGAGATCACTTCTTTTGTCGACAAGGTAGCTCAGGATCAAACCACGACCGAACTCCAGCTGCTGCAGAGATTCTTGTGGGCGCCCGCCTATCAGAAATAGAGAACAGACATCAGCAGCAAGCCCAGACACGTTGGTGACTTCGTGTTCTTGATCACGGATACGGATGTAGCGGGGCACACCGGAGGAAGTAACTTTGAAGCATTTCTGGCCAACCTGATGGCTTTGTCCCATTCGCTCCTGTTGCGATAGATTCGAAGTGCGTGTTCGCGCCAACCGGACACTTATGATAGATCTCGATGTTCTCCCTGTATATAGTACCCCAATGCTTTATTGAATTTGCCCAAGGCCTCGCAAATGAAACCTGGGGCCATTGAGGTTATGACTTTGCTCGGATAATCATCCAGCATCCTGGACGCAATACTTCCCACACTCTAGAGAACCTCCTCCAGCAAGGCGGATGATTAAGAGCCCATCGTACAATACAAGGCGTAGCACGCCTTGCCAAGATTGCATCTTCTCTCTAGCAGCATCGGATGGTCATCGCTACCACAAGCTTGTCTTAGTTCCACAGCTTCTCGGAAGACTTTGATTGCGTCCACGAGTTCTCCAATCCGGTCACCCTTCTGCTATGAGCCCAAGAGGGATGTGTCGAGACCCTCTAGAAGCGCGGGTCGGCTAGGATGGTCGTGGCTGAGAGACTGATGGTCGATACCCTGGCGCTGAAAGCAACCAGATCCCTCGAGAGCATTCTTGTCGCCTGTCCGTTCGTAACGGAATAAAGGACCGCGCGCTAAGAAATGGGCGCAGCTGGGCCAGTCAGCGTCGCTGCTGTGTAAGGGACACCCGTCAGCTTGTTTCAAATACTCCACGGCATCGTTGAGGTCGTCCAGATCCACGGTCCGGTCATATCGGAAAATCAATTTCTTCCCCAAACTAGATAACCTTGACGCCCGAAATGTCTTGTCCATAGTGCACCTTGCAGCTTCTCCTGCACACTGGATTGCTTGGTTCATGTGGCCCGAGTTTACAGTACCATCATATAGGCTTTCAAGCCTATTACCGAAGCTATTTTGCGCCAACGCTTTATTATCTGATCTGGGTTCAGCCAACAGACTCTCGTGAAACTTCCAATATTCCTCGAGGTCCTTTAAATCGAGCCATATTAGAAATAGTAGACCAAGCAGTCTGCCAAGTATGGATAGAAGGACTTGTCGATGCCAATCTCGCTGTCACACTTGGCCAAAAGCTCGAGATCGCTTCTAAAGCTAACCTCCACCACCAACAAATGCTCAGGGATATACCTCGCCTCGTCAAACGCTACGGCGCTAGCTGTCCGTCTTAATTATACGTACACTTTTCCTCTTTAACCTGCAGCAGTATCTATCCCTAATAAGCACGCATTCTCAGCGTAATAAATATTCTCAAGTATCGCCCCTTCCTTGGGATAATTTACAGTGGGTAATTGCAGCGGGCTTAGTGAGTGATAGCGCTAGAACTAAGTGGAGCGCTTACTTGTATGATATTGTACTAGCCTGCTCATTGGCTCAACTGATATTGGAGAGCTGAATTACTGAATGTGCATACATACTCAACGCTCGCGCAGCAACTTGGTAATATCCTCGTTCCTGAAGGAGTCTATGCATGAAGACTAAGACAGGATATTTCCATCGAGATATCTACCCAGCATTACTATAAGACCATCTTCTCAACCCAGGCCCGATGTACAGTCGCAATCCAGTCACCAATCCTGCGTAAAACAGCAACGATGGTGTATGACCCCAACAAAGTCCTCGTATCTCCCAACACGAGGGACCCTATTATCTCAATCCTGTCCTCCCGCCAACTCGCAAAAGACAACTTCCAGTCATAGCCGACTATATACAGCAGTGGAAGGGTGACAATGCCATGTTGAGCAATCCGTTCAGGTACAAGCATGGCCATACGTTGAAAACACGCTGCTGTCCAGACAGAAAGCTGTAGCTCTCCATCTTGTTGGATACTGGATGTCTTGGTCTCGATGTTGCAAGCAATTGGTGCAAATTGTAGCGGTGGGTATCCTGTTTGGTTGATGGGTTGAGCGTCCGAGGGCTGAGACCAGACTTTTTCTGCAATTGCCGACATGAGCTTTGCATCGGCTGGATCAGCCTGGGTATTGGTATGGATATTGTTGTTATCAAGCAGGTATCGGGGCTTCCCGTCATTGAGCCAAAGACTGAGGCAGAAATCGATCATCTTATTCTCGATAACACTGCCTCCGCCACGTCCACTCGTCATGGGTGAAAAGGGGGCCAAGGTCCTTGCTGTGAGGGAGGGCTCAACCTGTACTGTAGCATGACTCGCAAGGGCATGTTGTAGTAGCGGCTGATGCACTTGGATGTTCCATGAGACCTCAGCCCGGGTATAGACCTGACAATCTTGGGCTGTCATGGCCATGTCGCGTAACAAGTCTAGCTCATGCAATGCGATATCAAAAGGTGACGTTGGTTTGCGAGAGCGGGGGAATGCGTCGAGTTCGTCTTGTTTTTGCTGATGAGTTGATTCTGCAGGCCGAGTACCCAAAGACCATTCGCAGACTTGAGAGGGCTTGTCCTCTGGCCTCTGACGTTTGACTTCTCCGACGGCGGTTATGGCTGGAATTTTCTGATGTCAGAGAGTCTAATAGGATACTGCCAGGTGATTTATATCTCCATACGCAATAGGTTGTAGATACGGTTGCTGCTCATTAATATTCGAACGCGGTGTTTCCTCGTCCATCTCGTCCTCTTGTACTCAACCTGTTTGTGCATTGTCGCTCATATCATTGCCATGGAGTTGTTGACGTTTATTCGGGGATCCAATATGTTGCTTTTGACTGCCAGATCTGCATGGTGGAGGTGTCGTTATTGATAGGTCTCGGTCTCGCTTCTTTGTTTTTGTCGCGGGTATCGGATCAAGTGATTGCGTAAGCTCACAGTTGGCAGCAACTGAAGTAACCCAGTCCTCAATATGGATATGATATAATTCTCTCAGCGCTTTTATTCGAAAATACTGATTCTTATTTGAGAAAATGGTAGAAAAATATCTTGGCTGGTTCGTTATGAAGGATAATAATGACGCCAAGGATAGTGGAGAGCGATCAGTCAGGGTAATTCGGCTACCCGAGGGATAATACGATGATCCACGGATTTACCTTTTTGGGGTTTACCAAGTCTAGGGTAATTGACGCGTCTATAAACTTGCTAGCTAATATACGGGCGAAATAAGAAAAAAAAGTTAGGATTAAATTTCACTACTTCTCAAGATACTTTGTTGTCTCATAATACAACAGTTCGCGCTAATGCTGTCGAGATTGACGGCGCTCTTAGCTGTAAAACTAGTTCGGATAAAATGGCACGAGTCGCATAAAAACACTTTAGCAATTGTCTTGGTGGGTTTGATATAAGCGCAGGCAGAGACGGTGGCCATGGCCGTCATTTCCCCTAGACCCCAATATCAACCAGATCTGCATCCAGTGAACCACGGAAGCACCAGAAAAACAGGGTCAGCAGACCAACTATATTGAAGATTGAACTATCTACCGCCTCTATCTCGAACAGTTAGTAGGTTTGACGACAGGCTGTTAACTAGATCAGCCTTACGTGAAACCCGACCTCTTTCTCTATGGCCGAAGCCTTCGGGATACCCAGATGCCTACTGTGGATGCTATCTAACCTAATCCACACACGATACAGGCCAAGACACTGAGCCTCAAATAAGGGAACAGGAATTGTTTCAACTATCTACTTTTCGAGCGAGAGCATGAGGAATAGATACAGAATAGTATTGGATTCGCTGTGAAGTTGAAAACGATACATCGCTTCCAAAGATTAATCCTGCTTGGTTGTCCCATCTGGCGTTCTGCTTCTGAACAGTTGGTCCGGAGATCGCAACTCGACATGCCTCTTGAGACGGGATGATAATTTTAACCCAGCTAGGTGGAACAGCAATTGATCCGGGCTCGTGTTGATAGAATGACTTGTATATTTGGAAGGGCTGTTCAGGCAGGATACTTTGTTCGATCTAATCAGGATTGGATTAGCATAACATTTTGTCATTAAGAGAGAAGACATACCAACTCTTCAATGACTTGGTTGACGACAGTATCAGAGCGAGCAATCCACTGTAGTTCTGAAAGTGGCGTGTCTTGTATTTCTTGCGGGCTTTCGTAATCAATTTGGCGACTCCCTTCCTCGACAAGCTTCTGAACAGTATCTGAAGTACTGAATACTTTGTAAACTACTCGGAAGTCTATTGGGAGGTCAAACCTGCCAACAAACTGTGTACCATTGGAGGGACCGGCAGCCGACTCATCTCCGACTGACTCATTTCGATACTGGATAACAGAGAAAGCGGCATGGGGGGCTTCCACTGGTAGTGAAACAACTGTTGGTATAGGCCTTCTAGTTTCAAGAACAAAGATAAATCTTGCATAAGCATTCTCATCAAGTACCTCAGTACACAAAGTCTTGCAAATATCATCAAAACTGCTGTCTAGTTAGTGCGTGTTCAAGGCAGCTGATATCAGGCTGACATCTCACTTCTGCTCCGGATACCGATACTTGACGATAAATGCGGGTGCAAGAGGCAACGATGCCTGTAGTTCTGGCTCCATGTAACCAAATGTCGGGAAACAAGAATGCAATTCTTCCATCTCTTTGGTGTAGTGCCTAAGAAATGATATGCCAATCCGTGTTATGATAATAAGACAACCGAATCAGATCAAGGGAACAATACTTACAATACAGAAGAGCCGCTTCAAAGACGCGATGGCGTAATCCATGAAGAAACACTGAATCCGTGGTTTGTATCATGCTCCTTACAGACGTCATATACCTCTGAATCGTCAGTTCAGTTGCAGGGCTGATCTGGAGCTTGAAATTCTTATAGGCCTCTTGCTTTCTTCCAAGGTGCCAATCAACGCAACAGCATGCGATGGACACAAAGTGGTGCAGAGCCTGCTTGATAGCTCTATTTTCTAATGTGTCCCTTGTTTTCTGGACAACATTCTCTTCAGTAACATAGTTGTGAAGGCGCCGGGCCTGTTGCCACTGCGATTCATTCTGGGGGATTGACTCTCGGAGCTTTGCTAGGATGGTTTTTCTACGGCTGTGGGAAGACCTTGGCTGACTTGTTGCTTGGAATTGACCGAACATTGCTTGTTTGGGCCGTGGACAGGCTGTCTGCTCATAATTAGGTTGTTGGCTTTTTATCCATCTTGCTTCCATGCAGAAGAATTTTCGCAAGGGTGTGGGATAAGAGATAAGCATCCCTGCTTCTGGTTTATTGGCCAGCTCACCGAGCCTATAGCATGCCTTATGAGCTAACTGAAAAATTCTGGAGGGCTACTTTCGCATTCAAAGAACACCTCAAATACACAGAAATTGGTGCGAGTGAATTTTGGTAGGAAGGCATTTACTACGGCATGACCGGCATTATTGCTACCCGCGAAACTTGGTTGATTGTGATGCATCCCATTCAGACACGTCACGACTAGAGGACGTATTGGCCGTTCTGGTGCATCAAGCATAACAGCTTCTCTCACGTACCACCGGGCTACCACCTTAGTATCACATATCTAACATGTCTTCCGCTGTGGAGATCTCCGGGCGAAGGTATCAAGCCAAGATGGAAGCTTGGAGGCGCAGAGGCAGAAAAGACCGCGTTCGACAAATCGGCCACGTTCCAAACTTGCTTTATGCAAGGTTGGGATGACTTCACCCAAAAGCTTCGCAATGCCGACGATCTTTTCTGGTATCTTTTCTGGTATGACTTTTAGCTTCCCCGGACGATCGAAGAGGGCACGATGCTTATAAAGCACAGGATTGGGGTGACCTCGCGAGGCACACGAGTTAAAATACAACCTCAACAACACCGGGTATCTCTCCTCTGCCCTTGCAGTTGATGTCCATTGTACAGCTTAAGTAGAAAACCTTCAGGAGGGAGTTGATCCTACCGTTTATCCACTTACATATGTCACCGCCTAGTCGTTTCTTAACGTTTGCACTTTGACTAGAACATTATCCAAGAACGATACTTCCTGCTATGCAGCCTGCGAGGGGAGCTGGATGACATGGCCGAGGGATCGTTTCTTCTGGCATGTTCACGTGTACAAAGTAGATCGAACCATGCCTGAGGTAATCCGAGACCCTGTGATAGGTGATGAGACTATAGTCCAAGCCAGGCGCACTTGGTTTCTCCTAAGACGGCGCCAGGTCCCCCAACCCGTGGGGAAACATGCGCCCGCATTCAACTTGTGCTTTTCTATGTGCTGTTGCTGACGAGGCATATATCCCTTCGTGTCTTATGGAGTCTACGCCCGTGGATCTTCACGTCCTACATGCAAACCCTGAACGCCCTCGGTGGTTGGGCCGCTGCACCCTTCTATGGCTCAGCAGTCCCACTCAACGTATTCCAAGTCAGGTATGCTACGGATCTGAAAGCAGATCATGGACCTAAGGGCTGGCAGCGTTCTCATGTCGTAACTGTCTTCAACTCTCTCGCGGCTCACAGCCAGACACTATATCCGCCAATGAGAACGAGGCCATGTCTCTGTGAAGTCTTCCATCAACACATATGGTTATCGAAATGCTGCCTTCAATATTGGATAAGAAGAGTAAGACTGTGGCGGTAGGTAGCTCATTTCGTGTAATGGACTGCTCGGGGCCAATAGGTGGTGCATCACCGCCATCCCCACAAGAGTCCACGGTATATGGATTCAGGGCTAGCTCCAGACAATAACGTAGTGGCTCTTCTTCAGTATTCTGAGCGGATGCGTGTGGAATTGTCGATCTCTTGCGGTCGCGCTGCTCCATGTCATCTCAATTCTCAAGTAGCAGCTTCAGAGATCTAAGTCCGCCGAATTCTGCAGCGATATGAACGGGCAGTCGGCCGTAGATGCCTGGCCTGGTAGTATGCGCCTCGAGGTCACTGACCAAGAAAGCCTGAAGGACATCAATCGATTTGCTGGAAGCTGCATAGTGCACCGCGCTGAGCCCTTGAAATCAACCGTGGTCAAGTCAGCACCCCTATCCAGCAAGACCTCGACGTAATTGATTCCAGAATTTCTAGTTGCAAGATGAATCGAAACGTTGCCGAAGTTGTCAGCTACTGTAGGATCCGCACGCAGATATAGCATAAATCTCAGCGCCTTATCTTGAGACCGTCGACGTCCGCCTCACCGCCATACAGGCTGAACCAGTTCAGTAGATTCAAGCCCGGTCAGATAAATGCACCGGGACCTACCCTAAAGTCAGAAAGGAACTTGAGAGTGGTTTTTGAAACCAGGGATGACGGCCCAGGATAGCACGGCGAGGTCAAACCCATCGTACCCAAAGCATCCGCGCCGCGCTCGAGTACCATTCTCGCCACCCTGTGGCTCCTAAAGTCTGCTGCGGCCCGCAGGGAGTTAACAGAGCACCCCCTTCGCAGCTTGACAACCTCGTCCCCGTGTTCGATAAGGAGGGCAACGAAATCTCCATGGCCTTGCCGAGAAGCTGCAAATTAGGCACTCACGAGCTTCCCTCCCACAGTATTGATGTCGGCCCCTGCGTCAAGCAGAACCTGGACTACTTCCTTGCTGCCGCCGAAGGCTGCCGCCTGAAGCGCGGTGTTGAAGGGCCCCCTGATGGAGTTGACCTATGCCCCGGTTTCGATCAGGAGCTTGATCATACTAGTCCCTTTCGATACTTTCAATTTTAAGAGAGCGATAGAGGTCATTGATTGGGCCTTCAGGGTCGACCGCGTCGAGCAGATTCTGCACCAGATCTTGGATGCTGGGTCTGATAGCCAAGGAGAATACGCTTCTGGAGTCATGTGTCGAAGAGAAATAGTATAACAGAGCTGGAGCCAAATCTTAAAAGAGGCCGAGTCCCGGCGGTTGGCAGGTGTCCGAGCTGTTCAGCGTGGCGCAGCAGTCAAGTCAATGGTCGCCTGCGTAGTTTAGAAACAGGTATCGCTTCTTGAACTGGTCGACTTCCCACTCCAAATCCCCTGAAGGCATGTCTACAGGCGATGGAAAATGAGGTAGCGTCACGCTTGTTGCGGTTGTAAGCTTCGCCGACGTTTGATCTCGTGAATGAGCAAAGAGGAGGACCCCAGCTCATCTCAACCCGGTCGTTTCATATATGTCCACAGTTTTCGATCTTCAGTTCGTGAACTCTACTGTATCGGACTCAAAGGTGTGTGTCCGTAAGTGTCATGGCTTTCCGGGTCGGGCCCTGAGAGCTCGAGTGTACGCAGATATTCGATATGATCCAAATCGCAAAGGAGTTGGAATAAGCTGTTGTCCCATGGGATAGAGGAAGCAAGCAGAATACAGTCTCTATATCATCCTCATTAATGTCAGCTCCCGCCCTCAGTAATTCATCAATCTTGCCTTCGCAGTCCCGTGGGTCTCTGACAAGACATTGCCAGATAAGTTGATGCAAAGGTGTAAAGTGATTAGCGACACCTGTCATACTTGGGAAGCATCTATAGTTAGAATCTCCTGTATGATAGTAGTCGAGTCTATCGATGATGAGTTATATCGAAATGAGGTCCCAGTTTGGGTTGGAAGTCTGTATGACCCTTCACAGCTTCAAATGCAAGGATCATTTAGCACCAGTTATTGTGCTCCACGACGCCGAGAACGATATGAAACCGAACAGTCTGGCTACTTGCAGTTATGCTACCTGCGAAATCACAGGAAACCCTGCAAAATATTGGGACGGCATTGTATGATACAAAGATGGCGCCAGGATGCTCTGCAGATAACTTGGGCTGGTGATTGCAGAGGTCTTGTAGCACTAGCATCTGCAAGTCGGAACACATCGTGGGCGAAGAAAGGTTTCGAGGCATGAGATCGAGTCTACCTTTGAGGCGAAATCTTTCTTGTCAAATACTGCTATGCGGCATTGGAAATTTGGATTAGTCGGAGTCATCACATTTGAATCTGCAATATGCTTCGAAGGCTTGGGATACTCTGGGGACTAAGCGTGCTGCTATTGCAATGTGGTTAACGTTTCCTCGATTCGTAACAGGGATTTATTCAAGCCCCTGGAGATTGCGATACTTTCATCTACTGAGCGTTTGACAACCTCGGATACCATGTGAGCTACATGCCCTATTTGGAGAAGAAGTCTGTTGGTCTTCAAGCTAAGTTGAGAAGTCGTTCTTTAGTCTCTGTGTTGCCCAGTTCAGGCGACAACTGGTACGACTTACCTTGAGCAGGAAGTGACAGATGAAAGAAAGACAGCTTGACTTTCACATCTTTGGCTGGCACGTTACCTTAGTTAGGATATATTCTCCTTCTCCAGGATCCATTTGATCTGTAGTTCTCCGCGCTGAAGGAATTTGGTCATCTCATGACTCCTGTCATCGAAACGGATCACCAGGCTCTCAAGGTCGGTGACGGTTGCAGCAAGCTCTTCGCGTAAACGTTCGATTTCAAACTTGGTACTCACAGCCTCCTTGGACTTTTCATGATGGTGCGCAATAACGTCATGTTGCAGCTGGTTGACAAGACCTTGCAGTGATGTCAGCTCGTTTGATAAGTCATGAACTTCCTCTGGCAGGTGTCCGGGCGCCCGTAATGCCTGGACGCCCTCCCTGATAGCTGCGACAGCTAGCTTAAATACTAGAGCTCTTGGAGCAATAGATACTGGAACCCTTGAATAGTTTCTCCAGTCATTGTTCTGAGAAAGTTGAGTATGCCAGTAACTGCGATAAGGCGATCAGTTGATTCTGTCAGCTTCAGCTGGCTGTAACCTGCAACAAGACGACTGTGAGAAGCCAAATGAGGAGCTTGAGAACACCTTCGACGCTCCCGTAACGTCAAGACTGCCTCAACAATATCGGGCTGATCGAGTATAATGACCGCGAATCCGACAGGCTCTGGAAACATGACCATCACTATTAATGCCGAAAAAGAACATTCTGAACTCTTTCGGATCGGGATGCTGGACTCACAAGATTGTTTCTCTGCGATGGGGTCGGCGAGTCTCGTAGTAAAAGAAAGCTTCTGGAGTTGAAAGTACTGGACGTCATCGCTGATACGGGTTTGTGGGGGTATTGGGGCCTCTTCTTTGTTTAAAGACAGATCGACCACGCGAATCATCACTTGTAGTCGTAAAGGCGTTGATCCAATACCTGGTAGAGGACTGGCTGAGCATGTAGCTGTCCACGCAACAAGGGTGGCGTGTGAACATTTATAAATCATATCCATGATACCGAGCTGTTGGGCTTCTTGTGGCGTATTATCGTTCTGTTCGATATACAGAGCATCCACCCATAGGTAAGAATGGCCGGGCTTCAACAGACCCTCTCCAGCATGTGTGTTTCTGAATAATGTCTCTTGTTCGTTCCTAATATCTGATGGCATGCCGAAGTGCAAATTGCAGCGGGGTCTTAGTAAGGGGGAGCCTTGGTCATGCCACAGCCTGGTCTGGTATTTTGGGCTGTGGTAGTTCCTAGGTCGATATACTAACGATTCTTCTAAATCTTTCAAGGTCAACTTCAAACTTCCAACAAATCGGCCAATCAGGCACATTGCCTTATCCTCTTATCTTTTGTAGCCCCAAGGCGCTGTTTTACCTACCAGTTGGACGGATCATTGGACGCAAGGCTACCTGCTGCTTCTTTGGGTCATTTAACTTTGGGAACAGATTATTAGGCAGCAGCAATTGCAAGGGAGAGTGAGGGCTCGTCGATATATATACCCGGGATTTGCTAACCACAAGACAACTGTAGGACAGGAGTTGAGGAAGCTGAAGCTTCCAAAGTTTCACAGGAATCATGTCAGGAACATTCAAGCAAAGACCTTCTATTTGACGACGACAAACTCACACAGGTGGAACATGCACCGACCCTGCTTTCCGAAGCCTCCCATAGGTTCGACACCGCCGTCGTCCAGATATACAAGATATTTGCCGACAAAGAGACTTTCAACTTGTCTATATATGAGACATTGTTCATTATGATCCAGAGTCTCATCCTCGAGAAGCTCTGAGACGTGTATTTCGGCGAGAGGATCGTTGACATCGAGAAACCCTTCCAGCAGCTATACTTTGGTGAGGGCCAGATCAATGTCTTGCACCAGTCAGTCTACGACATTGGCACTTAGCTCCGTAATATTATTGGCGAGTTATACGATTTCATGGACACTGAAATGAAGGGCACACACGATCACACCCTGTCGCATCACGTTTGACCTGGTGCAGGCGCTCTTCCCAAAAGGCACGTTAGTGTTTTCGTTCAGGAATGGCTACTGACAGGCTATTCCAGTCCTGCCGTGCGCTCGACGGAACATAGTAGACGACGACCCGTAGATCATCAGATGCGGGTATGTCCTGTTCAGCGGATACGAGTACGGGCTTTCCGAGTGGTACTCTCTTGTCCGGCACTTCTTTGACACCAAGCCCATTAATCGTTTGACATCTACGCTTTGAAGCATGTCCACGATACTCCGTTGAAGCAGGCTCTGATTGATGGAGGACATGGTATTCTCGACTGTCAATTACAGCACTATCTTTACTACGTGGGACTTGCACTTGACCTGTACTCTCATGCTGCCTTAGACAAGCACGAGCCAATGAACCCTTCCTAGACGTAGCAAGAAAGCTTCCAACACATTTATCACTCAGTTCAACGTAGGCCGTGGTCGTAGCTTCTACTAGACTGACCACTGCTGATAGCCCTATATAGATCAAAGACCGAGTCATGGTTGGTGCCTATCTGTTTGCGCGGTCTTACCAAGGCCTGAGGAGAAATGTCACATCCTTTCAAAACCGGATCGACCTGAGACTGCAGCCCCGAGTATAACCAAGAAACACGACAAGAGTGCTTGAGACCGCGCGGGGGCAACTGCTGAGAGCCACGCTTATCACATACATACGGCCATGACCTGACAATGGCCAGAACCGAGCGGATCGCAACGAGATCGAAACAAACGAAGACTACGTCTTGTGCATGTCTCACCTGCTTGATGGCTTCTCTTCCAGACATAAAAAGTGGTGTAAGCCAAACATTAGATCCCGTTGACGCGATGCTTGGTCGCTTGTTGTCATTCAAGTCCACTTTCTTATAATCAGTGACATTCTAGCAGAAGGCGTTTGACTACCTGGCAATGCCCGCTAGACAGAAAGACATGCTTCTCGCATGTGCGAAAGGTGAAGACGAAAAGGCTTGCGAGCTTGATGTTGTCGTTGGGAGAGGTATCTTCTCGGGGATACATTCAATAACCATATACTAATACAGAATGCAGGATAAGAATAACTAGTCCTCCTTTGAGATCCTCCTGGTGCTGGCAAGACCGTGACAGCGAAAGCCAGTGAGTTCGCATTTTCCTCCTCAGAAATACTTGATGGCCATCTTTATGTTGTCAAGTTTGTAAGCACGTCAAGACGCCTCTTTATCACATCGACGCTCACGAAATTAGGTCAGATGTCAAAACGCTGAGCTTCCCACCACGGCAAATCATGAGCATGGCAGCTAAGTGGAATGCCATTGCGTCTAGACGGTGAGCAGCTAAAGCCCTCAGAATCAACCAAACCAACAATCTCACCCAGAGGCCGATATTTTCCTCCAAAAGCGATCATGGACCATTTAAACGAGACGAGTCTATTTCAGGTACGCAGTTAAAGTTACTGAAGCGGATAGCTATAGGGTATCTGATAAGTCTTTCTCGGCGAGCTTGAGTACCACTGAGGTCCGTACTCGAACCAGCCATCTGCATGTCTTCGCGTCATCAATCTTGATGGCCCCAGGTCTACAATCGATCGAGGGAGCTCGCGATTCTAGAATCTCTGTCTTTGCTGTTTGGGGAGCCATATGGCCGGTGTTTTGCCGGTTCGCCCGCGCCTGAATACCATTATCATCATCTTCCGGCAGGTAGCCTTCCTTTGCTCAGTTCAGATCCTCAGGCCCGGTGAACTTTTACATGTGCAGATGGTCTCAAACACCCGAAAGGTTTAGATTCAACGAACCATCGTCGACAACTCAAGAATGCAGAGGCAACGCAAAGCCATGCTACTGGCGAACACAAACCTTTTGTAAGAGAACTTTCGAGCCGTACTACGCCCTGAAAAGAACGCATGACGCATTTGCGCTCTTGGGCGACAAGGCTTTAATATCGATATATGAGAGTTAACGCATTTCTGTTTTACCTCGGAAGGTGGGCGGTCTTGACCTATGTAACACTAAACAGGGCTGGTTGTATAGGCCAGCGATAAATTTTCGCGAAAAATTAAAAAGCGGGGCCCCCAAAATACCAGCAATAAGATTCAAACCCAGTTCAATCACCCGCTAAGACATCCTGAGAATACGCTTGTCCCATGCTTTATAATAGTCTACCGTGGTTTATATTACATTGCTCTTACTTTCCAATCGCACCTGATTTAAAATTGCTCTGGTATCTCGGCCTCTATCGCTAGTCTTACCGGGTATGGATGGAAGCTGAACAAGCCTACCCATCTGGCCGGGCCCATGGTGCTCCTCTTCATTATCCATTATACTACCACCGCCGTCCTTCAAGCCCTGAACGCTCACAGGGTAGACCTCTTCCCTCAAGACGCAGCTACTATAAGCGAGGCAGATAAGTTGATCCGCTGGAGCCTGGGTGCTACCGTAGACGCGGCTATTCAACCTTTGACTGACGCCGTCTACCGTTGTTGGCCATCCACCATCTGTGCGGCACTTCTTTTGCTAACTGTTTCTTTTCTCATGGCCTTCACTCGCTTTGGGTCGGGCTGGCACGCGGGTCGTGTTAAGCAAGATGCTATGGATGCGTATGCTGCATTGAGCTACTGCTGGGAACACGGCCCCCCTGAGGGCAACAATGTCAAACCTGGCAGCGTACCGCGGTGGAATTGACCCTCGCCACGTTTTCCATGGCACTACGAGACGTCTTTCCTTTTGCCAAGGCCCTGGACTCTAAATACATCTGATTGAACAAGCTCCGCATCGTACAGGATGACGCAACGGATTGGGCGGTACAAGCAGCAACCATGACGACCATCTACCATGGCTGCACTCTCGATATAGCTATAGCAGACGCTGTTACTTATGATGTTGGGATAATGAAAGAGGTGGGGGACGCTGCCATGCCCATCGGCACAGTCAATGAACGGAGTCAGTATCCAGGTGATATTTGGGTCTTTACTAGCATCAAGCTTTAACAGACAAAACCCTCAGCTATAACCTTCATCTTTCGACTCGAGGATAGGTGCTTCAGGATTGTTTTGTGTAGGTGGCTACAGTCTATCTGTGCCATGGACGTCTCGCCTGGGACTGCTGCTCGGGCTCCGAGTTCGAAGACGGCAAGGACCCTGCAGGTGTGGAGCTTGAACGTCTGTCTACGAAGGAAATGTGGGCTGAGGTATACCATGGAAGGGCTGACGAGAACCAGTTACGACGGCGGTTTCTGCATACTTGGATAAGAGGACTATCTAACCGCAATATCACTACGTCAGCGGATAGGCTTCCCGCCATGGCAGGTGTTGCATCCCGTTTGAGCAGAATGACTTCGGAAACGTATGTCGCGGGACTGTTGAAGGGGGATCTGATTGCCGGACTTTCTTGAGGGCCGCCACATTGGTGGGTATGAAACGAAACGGAGACCGAGCACCTTTGCGGAGTTGGGCGTCAGTGGATGGTCCAATCTGGTGGTCCTTGTCAGTGACCGCTGCTAGAGATCCCTTCAGTTCCATCCAAGAGAACTGTGATCTAGACCTGGAAGTTCTCCGAGTCTTCTTAGACAACATCTTTCCTGGCTCGTTTAGTCGGGCTTGGGGGGCGTTTCGAAGGCGTCGGGACGTTATGGCGAGCAACAATCAGATATTTGCTAATCAAGATTGGCCACTCGGCTATCAAGGTCGAGAGTCCCTTCGGCTCGCATCCCAGAAGAACCCTGGATGAGCCCCAACATAGTTGTGATCCAGCTGCTCCTCCCTATTGGTTACCCTGACTGGCATCCTATTCATGAGATGGGTCACCGTACGTGTGTTGTATCTTTTGCACCAACTGAGGATGACAGAATAACTACCTGAAGTTCCTCATCGTGGTGCAGTCCCTCTGCTTTTGGGAGTCAGAGCCGCTCGTCCTTGTCAACCGCGAGCAGAGCACACAGGCTCTGCATCCCATTCAAGACGTGGCTAAACGTATCGGTAGTATAGGTCCGGGATTCGTTTATGGCATAGCCCCCATCTAGAAGAGCAAATCATCGTCCGGGCTGGACCGTAACTGTCAGCTCGATTCTGGTTCCCTCTTCTAAGGCGGAACATGGAGCGGTCTATAACAATTGGATGCTGGAAGGATGAGAGAGTCACTTCTTTGGAGAGTTGCGATATTTGGTCTTGGCATTGGCTTTCTGGAGAGTTGCAAAAGATCGGAATGACAATTCTGTTGACATGCTCGACTTGCTACCAACCCGACACAGGGCATCCGAGGGAGCACCCTCTTGAGTTGGGCAAGTTAAAAGAGCGAGCTGTCCATGAATTACCAGATTGCAATACAGTCTACAAGCACAACCTCTAGATGGTGGCGAGCCTCTTTGAGAATTGCGTTGAGACAGAGCCTGAAGATCGGCCAACTGCCGAGGATATCATAAAGGCGAACGGAAATATGATGATTAAGCCAGACACACGTGATACTGATCCACCATGAAAGACTACCCCGCCACTACATATGGCCTCGCTCTTTCAGATTGGTTGTATCCGAGTCGAAGGACAGCTTGGAACATACTTTACAAGGCGAGGTGATCTATGCTTGTTCCGCGTATGTCTTTCACAACTGCGAACACGACGTCAAGATAACTCATGCCTGTGGCTCTTGGCAAGCTCAAAGATGTGCTTTTCATTATGAAAGACGATGGAGTTTCCAATTACATAACACAGCGCGAAAGGATTACTGGTACCAATATGTCAGGTTTCCGGCTTTGGCTGCCGTAAGAATAATGCTCTGGTTGGCTTGCAGAAGTGGATATGCCGTCGCGGTCATGTATCTCTGTTCGTACTTTGACCTAAACGAGTGAGGCCCTGACTATGGTCCTTTCCAAGATCCCCGAACTGTACAGGGAGAAGCTTGCTGAAACCTTGGCTGCACGTGGCGCCGATGCTGGCCTGTCGTCCAACGGGAGAATCCGTATATCGATCAAGAAAGCTATCTTATGCTCCAAGGTACACGCCTGGACTGCTCTATCAAGGTTGGTAGGTAGAAAGCGGTCCAGCGTTTGCTAGCTGTTTCGGATCCTCTAGCTCTCGGCAGCGCAATGTCTGTGCAGAGCTGTGACACCATAACGCCCAAACATTATCCGATGCAACACGAATAAGATAGGACTAGTTGGAAAGTGAGTGACAGCCGAGTTGAAATTGGCAAGGTTGGATGAGGTTTCGCACGGTTTTGGGCCAGACCTTTCAGCCGAATGTAAACGAACTGTCCTGTATAGTGGCGATATGAAACATGCGGCCAACAAGCCGTTGGACACGGTCCTGGAACAAATGAGGGAAGATACAAGCCACTTCCTCGATATTCTGCTCCGCCACACATTCACTCCTGAGATACAGTCCATCAAACCATCCTCACACAGTTACTCACTGGAAAAGGCGCCCATGTCATCCCCTGCTTTGCTGCGGGTAGTTGACTCTTGCTGCCGTTTAGCCGAGCTATCGATCCGAGACAAAGACAACTCCAAAGCCGTTTTGCAAACACAGTTACTCCGCTTCCCAAATTCGTTTGACCTTAACCTGAGGGACTGGTGGCAGGATGGCGTTCCATGAAGCCGCAATCTCCAACACTTATCCCCAGGGCCGACATCGATGCCGACGATAGTGACGATTGCACTCCGCTGGCTCTAGCAGGATGAAAGGTCTCTGTGGAAGCATTTGGACTGCTTGTTGAGAATAGAGCGAGAATGCAACTCCGAGACAGAAACTTCCTTCATCACTTGTGCATTGCCCGCTACCCAACCTCGATTATTTCATCACCACGTCTCTTGACATTTGGGTATACAACGGGGAGGTTAAAGCCGTCACAGTCCTTCTCCAATCTGGAGCCAACCCGCGGACTGTATCCAACATACCTGGCTGGGGCGTAATTGTCTGTATCAAAGGAGAGGCAACGCTTCTTCGGTAACACCCAAGTGACAAACAGCTCGGCCAGCATACAAGAAAGACAGGTTCTGACAAGCTGCTTGCAAGGCACCACCAACGCAGAAATTAATAGCACCAATCATAATTGCCAGTCACCATGCGACTAGCCGCGAAAGCTCCGAACAAGCTGCCTCTGGCGAGAGATGGATCACACACCGCTGTCAGGTCTTCAGGAAGATTGAGACAAAGAATGTGTCAACAGCTACGCGTAGACTTCATCCGCGTTTGGATGGAAAGACGAAGAATCATGGGAAGTAATGTGGCACGCCTTGCTCCAATCCTAGCCAATTATCGCTGACCGCATCAGCTGGAGGTTGGGGTAACGCAAACATTGCTACCCCTGGCCAACACTCTCAGTGCCTCTCTGGTAATGCTATGGCCGTTTGGAGGTCTCCACGCCACCACCACGACAGCGAATTGCTTCAGTCTACCAGAGTACGGACGGTACGGATACATCCGGGCTGACTCCCGTGACTGTCTTCTTCCTATGTGTAAATGAAAGGTTTGATCTGCCACTTTCCGGCGCTATCGTTTCGTGTGCCTGCACGTGATGGACCAACACATAGCTCGTACCTTTAGTCATCATTAGTTGATAACCAGTAAGCATTTTTGTGCTCAGCTTCTCATCATTTTCCTTCAACATCTCTGAAGTCCAACAGCTGGAAGGAATTCTCACTTCTTCACCATCAACCAACATTGCATCCTCCCTACTCTTCGTCCTCTCGTTCTTCTACTCCTACTGCACTGGGTCACCTGTTGACGCAACTTGTGGTTCAAGATGGTTTGTGTCTCCCCTCACTCCTCTGATCCTTGCTAAATTTCTGCAGCCGCCTTCTGAGCCTACCGGGACAGCTCGGTTTGTTGTATCCGACAGCGAGTCAGATACTCCAAGCACGCCCGAAAATGACAACAAACGCGCACATGACGACGACTCGCTCGATGAGCCTCCCACCAAGGCCCTCCGGTTCGCCGATTTCGTCCATGACGACGATGTCGAAGGAGTGAATGTGGAGGCTTCGGCTTCACGTCTGGTGCAACGCATCCAAGAGGTCCGAATCAAGATTAAAGAGAAGGAGAAAGCCCTGTCTATCTTTCAGGGTCACGCGGCCGTGGCTGAATCGTTCCACATGTCCCTTGCGTCACGGGTGGGAAGAAGGGACAAACTGGAAAACATGGTTAAGACCTATGGCCATGACAATAGTGACATTGACGACTTTTTGACAAAGGAGCTTGAGCTCCAGGAGATGGTTTGTGAGATGCGCGATGATAGACGTACCACGGGCTTGAAGCTGAAGGGGATGATTGATAAGGAGCGCCAGCTCGTTGAGGCGGCTCTCGGTGATCTGCGGGCTGAGCAGCGCGAGCTTCAAACTCGCATCAACAACATCGCTCATGCTCTCCAGTCTTTCGTTTGTTAGAGACTCGGCGCAACATTCGACCCCCCAGCATGCAGGAACGTGAGGGCATGGATGAACAGACTGTGGCATATCGCGGTGGATGATAAGGCGGTTTTGGGTGGACGCTTTGACAAGTGGAATTCTTGTTGGTAGTCGGTAATGGCAGATGGATGAGGGGCTATGGGTATGTTCGTCTTTTAGGGTACTGAAAAATGGTAGAGTCATTGTTACTGGAGCTAAGACGTGCGGTTGTCCCATGCTCACCAGGAGCTTCATCGTCCCTGGATAATCCATCCATGACTGACGGGAAACTTCATCCTCACTACCGTGGTTGATGCGAGACCTCGATGGCGCTTCGGTACTAGAGCAAAAAGCGATGAAGCCCAGAATTGAACACTACGTAAGGGCATCGGTCTGTGAAGCTCATCTACATCCATGTCAGAGTCCCACAGATGCCCTTTTTCCTTTGAGTCTCAACAGTAATGCCTCGTCGTGAATATCCAGTAAAGACAAATTGGAGAAGTCGTTTAGCCTTGCTAAGAATGCCCGGTGACGCCTCGGTTACACTGTCTGGCCCATCACTCTGCGTGTTCAAGAGAGGGTCTGTTCTCTGTTGAGAAACCCTTGGTGTTTGTTCAGTGACGATGCAGATGAGTTCAACCTGTAGATACTGTTTTCCGAGCCAAAGGCACATTCTTATTTTGTAGTTTGCGCACGGATAGGTTGCCTCGCCTGAGCTGAAGCTCTTATCTTATCTCACCCCAAAACAGCAACAAAATAATCCATCATTTTTGTGAGGCTCGAAGGAGACGCAACGGCGCTCAAATGACGGAGGGCTACCTGCGACTACTCTGTGCGGCAGTTGCTTTGGTCGTTGGCACCAGCCGCTTCGTGATTTGAGACAGTCGTACAATTTGGCCTTCCACTCGCAGTTATCTGATCTGCTCTGTGCGCGCCCTGGCATGCCAATGACATTGGGAAGAGCTCTGACATGTCGTGTTCGAGATAAAAGTCCAGTTGGAACAAAACACTTAAGCGAAGGAGAAGACTGATAAGACACGGAAGATCACAATTGAGAGAAATGCATGGTCAATAATGTATCAATTCGTCAGGACATCTATTCATCTAGTCCATTCCCTTTTCATTCAAAAGTCGATCAAA
This sequence comes from Fusarium sp. NFCCI 5145, assembly GCA_033439405.1. Taxonomy (NCBI): domain Eukaryota; kingdom Fungi; phylum Ascomycota; class Sordariomycetes; order Hypocreales; family Nectriaceae; genus Fusarium; species Fusarium sp. NFCCI 5145. The sequence goes on from JAWDHB010000316.1 coordinate 42,617, forward strand.
ATGAAAGACTAATCCAAGTTGGTATCGTGCACTGTGGCTACTAACTCCCAGACTCCATGCAAAAATGCCATCTACAAAGGAAAAGTCTACGCGGTGTGGGTGACCTTGACGCCGATTTCGCGAAAGAAGAGAACCTTCTTCTTGCCCAGGTTGCGGCCCTCGAAGTCAACATCAAGGTCGGTCAGGAGCGAGTCAATGGCCCGGCCTGGAGGTTAAATGTTAGAGCTGGTAAGAAGAGAGGCGGGTATACGTACTGGTAAGGGCTTCGACTGCCTCAGCATTACGCGGGAAGTTGGGGATAGCAGTGCCATCGGCCTTGAGGAGAGGGACGTAGTCGGCTCCATTGATGAGGGCATACCTGTTCTTGGCACGGGCTTCGTTATTGAAGAGTCGTACGTCGATGGCATCGACACGGATGTTGATAGCATCGACGCGGACATCGAGAGCATCGAGGCGTTGATTCATTCCCTGCATTTCTTGACGCATTCCCTGCATTTCGCGATGCATTCCCTGCATTTCCTGGCGCATCTCCCGAAGAACCTGGGCGAGGGCACCGAGATCTTGCTCTTGTGCGATGGGGCGGGCACGTCGAAACTGTTGGGCTGCGCCCTCGAGGCATTCGGCAACACGGTCGGGGTCGTACGCCTCGGGGGGAGGGGTATCGGACGAGGCGCTGGACGAGGCGCTCATGATGGCGGTTGTCTGTGATTCACGGCTATTAGTTGTGTGATTCACTGCGGTCAAGGAGCTGTACTCACTTTGGTGTGAGATTGAAAGTAATGGTGATGTGGTGTTGTGGGTGAGCTCGCGATGTTGTTTTGAGAACCCACAAAGAAATAAAACAAAGCGCGACTTGTGTGCCCCACCATTGCGCGAGTGTTACACCAAGTCACGTGGGGTTTGGGCCGTTGGCTCGGTGACATCTACCGGACTTGAACCTTTCCCAGTCCCGCTTTTAATCCACTGTTCGGATTAACCCTACGAACAAGCTACAAGAGCCTTGGGGATAAGGAAAGACAAGTTAAATGCCTTGAAAAAGGATGAATAGCTATAGGTCAGGAGTAGAAGTTCAAGCGAACAAACATTCAACGGTTCCTGGCGCAGGCGATTATAATTAATAAGAATACTGAACATTGGTTTGAGTTCATAAAGTTAGAATTCGACGACAGATAATAATTCAATTGTAATTGAAGGGCCAATGACAGGGTCAACCCCGAATAATCAGGCGTCTCAGAAGCGGCCTCGTTGGACTTATCTCTACTTTATAGATAGATAACTCGGAGCTTTCTGTAATTCTTTTTACCTGCAAGTCTCTATTCCTATAGATGGGAACTGGTAACTTCTATACTCTGACAGCTGTGGCCATCCTCTGCTACAAGATCCAGCTTCTCATCTTTAACCGCCCAACCACAACGCCAACATCACCAACTCCAACCAAAGGCAATATCTTAGAGGTTACTCCAGGAGTTAAGAAGTACTGTTTAGGCATTGAGAATTCAGGGTCATAGGATAAAGTACTGTAAATGCAAGAGCAGAAGGAAGACCGTCGCAGTTTATCTATAGGGTAACTTAATAGTGCTAATCTTGACGGCGTAAATGACTTATGAGATAGCCGAATGCAACGATACACAACGTTATCCCAAATCGTAGGTGACACGAACAATAAAGGAATGTGAACTAGACTCTACGTGCAGTATCTAGGTGTCAAACCTTGCAGGCCTCTCACCATCACTTACATGGAGGAGATTGTTTTACCTGAGGATCAAGGTCGACTTGTTGCTGGAAAAGCCGGTCCTGAGGATATCTGGAAGGAAGGACGTCACTTGCTTGCCTCTAAACTCTTTATGGATACGGATCCACTCGCTATAGTGAAGCCGGCTCATTGGTAGGCTAGCATTTTGTGTCAGCTCATGAGATGGTTCATGCTCAAAGCCTGAGTGTTATATGTATCCGGTGATGCTGATGGAGAGCGTTATAATTCTTTCTTTGACTACATGGTGGTTCGTAAGGCGAGATGTATGTCTCTCTTGACTGAACCTGCTCATATGTATTACTGTTGGTAGAACGAGAGGTCTTCTAATTACTTGCCAACCAAAGCCCAGAAAGCCTGACAGCAGGAACTTCTACAATAAAGAGGACTGCGGATTCCGCTGTATCTTAAGGTTGTGACCGCATATTCTGCTTCAAGTGACAAAGTCAGGGATTTGGCAGAAGATGCCCAATGCTTCTTTAAAAGTTTGGCGCCCGACTGATCTGCTACCATCTTGCTCCTGTTGTCTGTTCCCAGGAATCAATCTCTAATATGCGAAATAACGGCTGTGGTCTCACCCTACCCTGAAAGCGCTTACGTTGAAGTCCAAAGACCGCACAGAGTAATTCGTAGATCCTGGTGATACCCGTATTGCTCTATTTTGGAATTTTGCAAACATTTTGAAGCAGGACCAAGAGCGTGTGGACAAGTTTGATAAGGGAAGTGAGAGTCGTCTATGCTTTATCAACATAGGGAGGTGGGTGAACGATGAGCTTTGCTAGGTCATCAGGTTCCTTGAAGGCTATCGCGATTACAAAGTCCTCCATCGCTTTTCATATGCTACTTGCCGCCTTGCAATCATTCTCACCACTGCGCCGGCGAACGTACTAGCCCAATTCAGTTTGGGGAGGCGTCCTGATTTCCTATGCCAAGTCCCATTCCTCACTACACTCACTGGAATCGTCACATTAACTAGAGATAACACAGGGTCTACGCCTCAACTAGCGACATTGTGCAGCTACGTGAAGCTTGTCTATTGTCTCTCCCTTATATTCCTTTGGATGGGGCTGGTATGGCTCAGATCTGGAACCCAAAGCGAGACAGACCTAGCATCCGCCCAAGGTTCAAGGTCACCAAATCCCAGGCCGTTACCATTGCTACTCCTTTGTTGTCTCCAGAGCGTAAGTCTTACAATCGACTGGCTACTTGAGCAGACTGAAGTATCGAGCAGATGATGTAGGGTAGAGTCAACTGCACCGACGCCCTGACCCGCTGCTCCACCTGCGACAAGCTTGTAACCACCTTAAGCTGGTGGAAGGCGAGCTGGAGAAAGATAAAGATGCAATATCGACAGGCCCAGATCAGAAGACTAGGCCAAACCCGTCATAAAATGTGAAGCGGTATCTTCTGTCGTGAGCACACGAGGAAGAGAAGGAGAGGTCTGGTCTACGTTAGTCTTACCATGAGTAGTCAGAATATATCCACGAAGCTTTCGAATATAAAATTCCCTCTAAAATTGCTCTTCAACGACTTTATGATAGTTATTCATTCTTCAGAAGAGCGCTCTCGGCAGGGGTGAACTTAATTGAGGCTCTGCTTGATAGCGTCAACAGAAAACATACGTCATCTGATCTCTGAACCTATAAAGACCGAGGTTATGACGGGGAGAATGATACGCAGCGAGCCTTCGATATTGACTTTGTGTGAGTACATGGATTGGAGGAGCGTAATCACGGGTTTTAGAGTTCTGAGATGATATCTTGTAGCAACCTAACATGTCGAAGGGATCGGTTCCTTTGACACGCAGTTCTATGTATTGGTTGTTACTGGATACACGCCATCATCAGGTTGCTTGCGAGCCTATGGTGATTGCCCGTGACATGTCAATATTGTCGCACTTGCATCAGATGTCCATATTCAGCTTCAACCATAATACTGTTAAGAGTCATAACGAATGGAAATGAGGGTGTGACGATGATGAGTGTTGTTGCATGCACAGTTATATAGACACCCGCTGTACTGAATGGACTTTTCTTCATGTCAGCGGCTATAAATGTAAGTCTTTCTGAACGACATGGATTCTGTACCCAGGTGCCAGCATGAAGTCAATGCTGTTATTTTGGCAATTTTCCTTCTTGACCTTGCATTAGACTCCAGTCAAGCTCTATCAGACCCAACTCAAGCTTATATTGCCTTATTTCAACATCAAGCCAGATATTTCTTGTACCATGGCCAGAGACATAATGGCTACGGGTTCGTGGTTGCTGAACAACAGCGTGGCTTTGAAGGTCGACAGGAACGTGGCTGTTGAACCAAAAGACACGAGAGTACTATGGCGTCTATCGAATTAATCAACGGTTGCCAATGCGTCGACGTTGCAAGAGCACTAACTGTCTTATTCGTGGAATAGCCAAAGTTTGACGCTACGAAGATCCACGAGCCCCCGTGGATGATCATAGCAGGTATAAACTCAGGTTTATCCACATTGTTGCCGAATAGGCTACTCAAGCCTCTCCGCCAGACTATGTGCTGAACATCCATCTGGATGCGCGTTGTCGTCGTTTGCGCCGTCATTCTTGGTCTCAATACTGACAGAATCCGGATGACCTCAGAGACTTGGGTGGCCGCTGTAATTGATTGAGCTATCATTGAGCTCAGGTCGGATCTTGTTGATCATCCCTCGTGCCTAGGAATCGCTGTTGTGCGGGATATCGATGTAGAAGGTGTAGTCGACCTTCTTGCCTCGGGTGTTGTTGATCTAGTACATAGGTTGATTTCAGCGCTGGTGCTGTAGCTCAAATTAGCTTTTATTCTGAACAGAGTCTTGGGGGGGCATGCCAAGCTTGAAACTCGTGGAGCTGCCGGACGTATTGAAGTGCTTCCAGCAAGCGTCTTCGGCGCCGTCGAGATTCGGCTCGATTTGAAGACTTCGAGGTTGATTTTGGGGGCTAAGCGTACGTCCTTTTCGAGCTGAGAAACACACTTAACTCTATGCAAAGCTTGAGTTCCACGCCTGTTTCACCAGGATTGTTGGTCTCAATCTGCCAGGTATTAGTTGCACCTTGGACAGGACGGTGACTTGCTGGGTGATTGCTGGCTTGCTACAGGATTACCTTTGCTCTTCTCATTTCTCGACAGCAATATAGGGTTATCAAGCCACTGCAGATTGTTAAATGATCCTGGCATGTATCAACGTTTCCTGTACCCACAACTACCAACCTTTGCCGAAGTAATTAGCATAAAATTAAATATCTAAATACTTACACAGCCTTTCCTAAAACTAAATTACTTTATACTGAATGTAGGTTTGATATGTAATCAATCAAATAAGGATATGGAATTCTTGTATAGGGTAGTGATTATCCAATGCATCTGTTCTTATCCTAGCTGACTGAGTTAGTGCTCCGTGCAAACCCTGTCCGCCACAATTTCCCATCTTGGGCAAATTTGCCGCCAGGGCTGAAGGCTGGGTCGAACGTGAATGTTCGCAACTTTCCAAGCTCAGCCAAGCTCGGCAGTATCTTAAATCGCAGAGAAGTGCCCTTGATGTAAATTACGAGACCATTTTAAGTTATCCCAGAAAGCCCAATTCGTTCCTGACAGGGTTTGTGTACTTGACTTGGTACAGAGAGCGAAGAGTTATCCTCAGTGAGCAGTCGATGCTGAGCCGCACGTGTCGAGATTGCATCCATCGCAGAGCAATCTGAGCTCGCTCGCTTGTCGAAGGAGTATAATCGGCGATACAAGGCCAGAAATGAACTTAAAACCAGCTAACGAATGGTTGTGTAAATGTTGGTGGATGCATAAAATGCTGGAAGAGGCAATGCGAAAAGCGACTCAATGTTGACGGTGCCGCTAGACCAAAAGCACAGAGGGCCTCAAGTTCTCGATTACCGAAAACAGCAGGGTCGCATTCTCTGATTGCCTCGATCTTGAATAAGATCATGGATCGGGCCGAACCTTATTTCAAAGTGGATTTAGCAGCCAGATTGCTCTATTTGAAGATCCTCGATAGGCATAAATCAGTAATTCCAGTTTTTATTGCCTTGAGCTTACCTGTCATGTTTTACCCCTGGAAGATTCACAGTACCTAATTACCGCATTGAGGTACCCGTGGCCTTGGGCTTGCTTGGACGAACAACAACTCCCTCTTCTCCGGCCCAGATAAGAATTTGGCACGACGACATTTCCATCGCCTGTTTCTTCAATATTACCTCAGAACATCAAGTAGACCTCTCTCCACGTAGCAAATCATTGCGCGTTTCCCCCCATATCGAGTAACGCGAAACGTGCGCGGTGGCTGCAATCAACCAACGAAGCAACGTCTTCTCCAAGTGCTCATTCGCTGCAGTTTTAGATACAGCTCGTCGTGGCTACTCACGAGCGGGGGGTCATGCGCGTAGATTTGTCATCGAACGCCACCGACCAGGCACGCGTTCTTAAATAAAACGCCCGTCGGTAAGCAGATCGAGGAGCTTCCGACAGCTCTCTCCCACCGACATCATTGTCGCTCATTCTGCCTCGCTAAGTTGGCTTACTGCCCCGCATCTTTCCTCAGCAACCACCCTCAGCTGTCTACTACCCTACCTCCTCACCTGGGATTCAGAATTTCCCACGATTTGAATTTCCTGTTTGTAACCACATTCTACCCTGGTATTTCGACCTCATTACTGATGCTTCTAGTGCTTTCTCTCTGACTCCAGCTGTGCTTCGCAAGGTCATCGACATGCACCAGGCTCGGATAGGCGACTGGGCCGAGATCGCCGAGCTAATTGAGCAGCTTTCAATGCAGTTTACAATCAACGCAAGAGAGGCCAAAAGCGAAGCGATAGCTACTTTAACTAGTGCAACCGAAGCCATCAAGAGGGTTAAGGCACGACAGGGAGATGGGTTTGTCATAGATGGACCTGGCTTCATTCTGGTACAGATTCGCGACCACTACAACGAGATTATCAAGCATGCTGAGATAATCATTCGATGCCACAAATTTGCAACAGAGTGCGCCACAATTTGCGAGGACAATAACCGGCAGCTTCAGACGCCTTGGATTGTGGATAAGGATATAGTACAGAGTCTGTATGCAAGCTCACTCAGGGCAGTGGACAAGGCCAAGTCTGAACGGAATACTTTGCTCAAATCTAAATACCAGTTAGGATGCGACGTCAGATGGCTTAAGTTCTATGCAGAGTTGATGAAGAAGTTCGAGGAGGGCAGAGATACCTACCTAGACGGACCTCTATCAGAGGAGGATAAGCAATGGGTGCAGGCTTGGTTATGAAACTGACGGTTAGGACTTTGATGGTGTTCAGGCGCGTCGTCAGTAGGTAGATCTATCGGCAGAACTGATCATCCTAATCCTTTACCGAGCCTAATGAACTACATGTCTCCTTGTCAAGGTCGCAGTCGAGAATCGTGTGAATTACATCTTTGTCTCTGACTCCTTTGTTTTTCCAGTACGAGAAACTGAAACCTGGTGGGATCACCAACTGTATCGGCCACGCCCAATCTAGCCTTTCACATCCGTCAACTATGTCTAGACTACCCTTCTATTTTTAGGATATGTTCGGAGTTATACACACCGTAGGCCTTATGGTCGCAAATAACGACAAGATCAATGCAAAACTAGATAAACAGGACACGTCAGCAAGCCACAAAACCTGCGTTTCTGATTAGCCGATAGTGGATCCTTTCCAAACGATAAGACGGGTGGCGGCTTGGCCACCACTTCTGAGACAGCCAAACCAAAATGAATACTGTCGGCTCAAGCCATCGGGTACGGAACTTGGGGTGTTTCAATCTATGTTGCTTGCCGATATCTCAATGTCCCAAGTGTTGGCAACGGCAAAGTTGCGGTGAGGGTGAGCAGCAATTTGATAGGAAGAGATCAACTCAGGATGATCTATATGTATCCTTTGACCAGCCTGCTTCGTCCATTCCCTCATACGCCTACATCTCCTTCCATCTGCTGCCACTTAATCTTTCTCCACATCCATCTTCACCATCAAGCATTACATCACAACACCTTGATCCTTACCATCCCATACCTCTCTCAATTGAACTCTCATCTCGCACATCCCTCATTACAGATCGTTCCATTGCCTTGCCCGATACAACATGCCTCAAACACGCAGACAGGCCTTACGAGACTCTTTTCCCCAGTTCAACCGCCTGCCAAGCGAGATTCAAGCTATGATATGGCAGCTTACCCTTCCCGACTCGACTATTCATTACATCACCGGACGTGCTGTTAACGAACTTGGCGAAGCTACTGAGTTTGTCAACCTCAAACGCCCCACCGTGCTAGTCGTGTTGCATGTCTGCAAGCAGTCTCGACATGTAGCTGGTATATGGTTGAAGAAGTTTCATTTCAACACCTCTCATTCATTGCTGGATGATGTATTACAACCCTATGGGTATTGCTATCCCGAGATCGACACTCTTTACGTCCATAATCGTTTACGGGACTGCAACTTGGGAAGTCATCCATTTGCAACCATTGCATTCAACATCCAAGCCGATAGCAGTCCGGATGGTGACCAAGACCAGCTTCCTGATATACCTACTATGGTATCTAGAGCACAGCTGCCTGCCCATATAATACTCGTGACCAGTGACCGGCTTGGCTGGTGGATAGACCATGACGAATGTCCAGCAATTATACCAGTTGGTCCACTCAACTATGGTCCATTTGACTACCGCTATCGTGTAAGATCTTATTGCATTCTATAGTTTGCCAGATTAATATTAACTTGTGTTTATAGTGGTATTATATCGTGCCAAGAGTATTTGAAGATGTCCATGCTACATGGACTAATCAGCTGCCGCAATATGTAGCCGAAACCAACCACCAGATGCCAAAGATCTTATATGCTCGCCTCCCTCTTGCATGTGAATGCCCTGGACTTCAGAGGGAAATGGAAAAGAAGGTTGGGTTAAGGCTTAAGGAAGAGGCGAGGGAGGAGAAGAGGTCTCGGCTCAGGCTACAGCGAGAACGACAGCGAGAACGAAGCGAGGACGAAGCGAGGCTGGACGTGAGCTGACGCTATGATGAGGACGTCAAACAGAGAGGCTAAGCAAGACAGAAGACGTAGTATTCTTGCCAGGGTTGTTTCGACGTTAGATGGCTTGGATTCCTTGTTTTATCGTGAATTTCTTGGGTGATAGAGGGAGCTGTTGGGGGAAATTGTTGAGGGATACGAATTAAATTGTCAATCAAGGATATATTTTGTGGTTCAAATCGACAAAGAAATCAGGATCATAATGTCAGAGGTCTAGTTAAATATTTTCACTATTATTTTGTACATCGCAATCGTTCATGGTACTCTTGTTCGCAATGCTCAGTTATGACCATAAACGCGCCAACACAAGACCCCCCCAAGTGTTCAGAAACCTGTAAAAAGGAACGATTGAATTCCTTGCGCTTAGACTCTTGGCGGCTAGCAATCAAAGAAGAGAAGCTACCAACTCAAGCGATAACGAAGCCGCTATAGCTCTGACCGCCTTCGCCAGACCCAACTTCCCCGAGTAGCATGTTGAACGTCTGATATATACGTATCCGACTTGTACATCCTTTATGTTAGTCCTTCAACCTCTTCAGTACACACACTCAAACACATCCGCAACGTAGGAAATGTCGGCAAACAGGATACCAGAAACGATGGCAAAGATTCCTTATTCGCTCTCATTATCTTTCCATCGTGTAGGTTAGAGCTCGATAATTCACAATCACAAAATCCGACTGCGACACCCAAAATGCTTCTACTTCATTGTTTACTTTGAGTGAATATGATCTCGGTCTGTTTAGCTACTACAGAAAACATTACTTCTCTACTGCGCGTCTTCCTGATGTTGCCCTCTGAGTGTCCATGCAATTTCGAAGGTATCAGTAGTATATGAAGAACGCATTGACGCCCAGTAGTCCTCAAATTCGTAGTATGTATCCACCAGCTCTCTAAATCGCGGACTGTTTGTTTCTTCCAAGTTACACCATCATCCGTTCCTCCAGACTCCAATCAACCGAGCCAAGACTTCCAAGTTCCGTCATTGCGTAGGATTAGGGTCTTGCAAAGATGTCAAGGCTATGAATCATTGCAATGAGAACCCGACACCCCATTTTCTCACATCATGCCAATACCACGAATGATGATAGCAGCCATCAGTGAAACGATCGTGATGTCGAAAATCGTGGTGAAAAGTTCACGGATCCAAGGCTGATGATCCCAAAGTCGACGAGTCCAATATACAATGCTGGTCGAGATCTTGACCAGGAGTGCGACAGTAAGTGCATAGACTGTGATACCAGCCACCAGCATGCCGAAGGGGGGAGGCTGGCTGAGGGTTTGATGACCTGTAGCCGCAGAGATGACGAGCTGGGCGGTGCAAGCGATGGCTATGAAGGTCAGTAAGTTGGTGATGGTGGAAGCAGAATACTTACTAGTACCCGGGGCAAGATACCGCATAATCAGGTATACGTAGTAGTTGTACATGTTGAACTCGGCTGTGTTGCGACAGGCTAGGGAAGGCTTTCTCAGTCGTTGAGTAGTTGGAGGTTTTGTTGGTAAGGTGGAAAGGTTGGATGTGAGAGGAGGGAAGAAAGTAAGAAAAGTGTAAGTGAGGCCGGAGATTTTATACTGGGGCAGAATGACAGTTCTCAAAGGCCTTGACAAAGGCACTTCACATATCCCTTGTTTGTTTTGTTTGCGGAGATATTAGATAACGTTTTCTTCAGCAAACTCTGTCGATTGACTGTTTGCGTATGATTCTTTGTTGCTGTATGATTTCAAGACAGGGAATTTGTGTGATGAAGAAAGGATGTTGGAAGTCTGATGGGAAAACAAGGTGTCACACCTGGATAGAGCTTTGATTGGTGTAGCAGCAGGCTAGTGAGTGCAGACATTGTCTGGCTACACCTCCTCTTTGTGTGGGAAGGCAAACGTCTTTGACAAATTCCTCTGTCACAGTAGCTGTACATGCATAACAAACCTGTTTGCCCTAAAACCAAAATGCCTGCTCGTATCGTGCTTACAGAATTGTTTGAGCAGCTATCAGGTTTGTCGGTGCTATGATATGACAAACCGAATGGTGACGGTTGTGTTATCGTTGGTGGCTCAAAGAATTGGCGTCAATGCAGTCCAAGTTGATAAAGAAGACTGTCAAAATCTTCTCTGATGTATAGCTAGGACCGGGAGGATGGCTCCGGGCCAGTTTGTAAAGATCTAGAGAATGGAAGTTCTATCTATAGCTAGAGAAGGAGAAGCAGTAGCAAAGTGCTGTCATGTTTTAGGCCATGGTTTTTGGGGTTTACCTCTGCAATGGCCTACCTGTCACTAGACACACTCCATACACAGAGACCAGTGATAAGGAGATAAACACAAACGCATAAAACAAATATCCCACGCAATACCTCGACCATCAACCCAACTCGATAATTCCATCAAAGCAAGTCTGTATCATTACTCTTTGCCAGAATCAAGTTCACAGTCCCAGAGACTCGGCGCAAAATCTCCGTGACATCAACATGGTCCTTACGATACTGAGACAGAAGGACTGACAGTCTCGCCAGGGTCTCAGATCGCGTTTCAATTCTGGACTGAGCGATACCGAGCTGGCGCAGAACAAGTCTCTCGGCTTCCGGGTTCGGTTCGATGCAGTTACGCAGATGACGGAGAGACGCGGCGGTGGAAGCAACCTCGGCCTCAAGTTCGACAAGGACACGGTTGTCGCTGTCAAGGATTGCCGACAGGATGGCGATGATCTCAGCCACAGCTTTGGCACGCAAACGAGTGCGGACCTCAAACTCGAGAAGAGCATCGGCCATTTGACGGAGAAGATCGCGGCGTTGATTCTGAGCAGCAGCATCCCATTCCAGGTATTCGGTCACGGACATAGTTTGATCTGGGGGGTGGTTCTGAGCGGGAATGGTGATAAGAGGTTCGTCATCTGGGGACAGCAGACTGGTTGGAGGACTATCATCGTTGACCATGAAGGCGGCCAGAACCTTGCGCCAGAGGGCGAAATCGGAAGCCTCGCCAGATGGGAACGGACGGCCTGCCAGAATATACATGGCGTTAATAACAGCAGCAACGCCGCAATCACGGCAGTTATCCTGTTGAGGACAAGGAAGAGAACCAGACCGGACGGGATCAACAAGATCAAAGTCGAAATCCCGAAGGAGACCTCGTTCCATCTCGGCCAAGCGACAGACGAACGACAATGTAGGATAGCCAGGCATAGAGTTGTAAAATGCGACGGAAGAGTTGTCGGACCGGAGGGCAAACAGAACCCAATGACGTTCGTGGCACAGAGGCAGCAGCACAGTCAGGTTTCGAGGGAGGCTCAATCGATGTTGGACGGCGCGGGGAAGATTGGCAGCCAGTGGGCTCAGAGCGACTGCGTCCATCGGCTGCAGCGAGACAAGACGGGACAGGAGATTCTCGATGGAAATGTCGTTGAGCCATTCTCCATCGGCAACACGTTGAACAGCTCTAGCAGCATCGTCATCAACCGGAGTGCTGGCTGGGTCTCCGTCCTGGATGATGATGATATCATCAGGCTGGGCCGGGTCTGGATCCTCATAATCGCTTATCTCAACATCACTCGATCCATGGCCAGAGTCGTCGCGGACATCCAGGGGCTGCTATCCCCCATCAGAGCTGAAATCGAGGAGAGCAGGAGAATCGTGGTCACGACGAATCTTGGGGAGACCGTCATTGCCAAACAGGGAATCATCCTCATGAGGCTTGGGTTGAGAGCTGGTGGGATGAGGGTCGACGGGCGATGCAGTTTCACCGGTGAGATAGTCATCCGCCAATGTCGTGAGGATCGGAGGGTGGACAACTATAGGGCGGCGGTTTGGATATCCAGGAACATGGTCTGGGAGAGCCGGGAAAAAAGCTTGAACTCGGGAGCGCTGAACAATCACCTCACGCATGAGATCAATGTTTCGTTTGGTAAACGGCAGATTCCACATTGGTCCGCCATAGATATACAGAGCTGGGAACGTGATACCAGCATCGATGCAATCCTTGGTGAGCCGACGTATCGCGTACAGCGAATCAAGGGCAACACTTGTGGTGAGAGCACCGTCGGGCAGCTAACCGCGACGGTCGCTCCAGGTGTCGTCCAACCATCGAACCAGGCCTTGACGACGGCGTGTGTCTACTTCGGACTCTCGGTCGACCATGACGGGTCGTAGCCTGGCACGGCCGCAGGTGGGTTGAGCCATGCCGGAGAATGCCAATGGAGCGGTCGACGACAATGACAGCGACATGGTATGCGGTAGAGTGTCGACAATGCGTGCGCTGTGGGAGAGCGGTTTGGTGGTAGATTATAGGGACTGAACGGGCGGGCGGCGCTAGAGAGAAGACGCGGGAGCGAAGGAAGAAAGCAACTGGCGACAAAGTAAAATGAGGGCTTGAAAATGGCGGTGGACACGTTGACGGGAGCACGCGCGAGAGATGAAAGGTGAGCCCTGGCCTGGACGTGGATTGAGTGAGGATGGAGGAGAAAGGACGGACAGAACTGGCTGGTGAAAACGGGGCTAAGTCACCTGACGTCCCGTCACGAGTATGGCTGGGCTGCCTTGGCCACAACCTGAGAGATGCGACTACAGAATGTCCATGACCATTTGTTTAAAATAGTACCAGTTGAATTATATTAAAAACCATTATCTATGTTGCATTGAGTCCAGTTGTTGACTCTCGTTGGTGGCATGGCGTGATCGAGTCCTAAAATGAAGTATACTTGGGTTATGTCTTTGCACATATACTTCCTGCCAGCCTCAAACATGGACTTTTGCTTGTATGCGAGAAGATTACATATCATAGTGAAGGGAAAGGGCTAGGCTACGTATTGGACCAGGTTGTCCAACAAATACAGCCAAATTGACAGATTGGCCATGGTTGAAACTTAATACATTGAGACGTTGCACATACACTTGCCAACGGCGCCGAACTTGGACTATTGTGCCTGTTCCGTAATACTATGCCGGAAAACAACCATAAGGCTTCAAACTACACTCTAGTATACATTGTCCAACAATTCATGCACAAGGGCAGTTTTACCGTCATATACTCATCAGCAGTGAAACTCTTCAAGAGAGAGCCGTACGACATGGCACACAGGCCATATTCAGAAACTCGACCATCCTGACAATGCGACAACGCCTGGGTCTGTTGCTAATGTGTTATCTATGACTGACTGTGAGAAAAACACTTCATGTCGCGCTCCTTTCAGCCTGAAGTCTCAGATCCTTAACGGCGATGAGATCCGTGGAGACGATGAAGCCATCGCAGTAGTGACGGTCTGACTGATAAAGCGATGAGAGTCTCAGAAATAACGTCCGAAATTCTAATTTCTTAGTAAGTCTACCTGTGACTCCTGGCCTGCGGAATAGAACTGACTTGATATACCAAATTCCTCCTCCTACCTTTTCCCTCTTTGAACAACGGCGGCGAAGCAAAGCTCGTCCTAATTAGCTATCTAGTTCTGAAGGCTTTGATATGTTCTCGTAATTTCCGGTCTGTAGGCAACATATTGGCGTTGCTTACCAGAGAGGCAAACCTCACCATATCTGACGACCCTGTCTCGCTGCCTCGGTCTACCACCCATCCTCCTGAGCCTATCCTGGATCGTGTTTTGGAATAAGGATAAAGGTCGAACATTATCCTGCCCCGAGTTCGATTTGCGCTAAGTTGTCCTATCACGGTACCTGGCTGGTAACTATATTTATTTGCGCTGCCCGGGTTGAAATCCAATTTCGTGCCTTCGTTCACGGATAGATCGAGAGTGTGTCTGAGGATGCCGATCCTTTCCAAAGAACCAGTTTGTTATGATTTAAAAAGCAAAATATCGCGCACGATGTCATGGCATGGCCATATCTTACATTGCGAGAGCTCCGTCCCATAATGACGTCGCAGATTGACTGAAAATAATGCAAAAGACTGGGGCTAACTGGGCTCTTACCTGCTACTACTGAAGTCCGCAGTAACTTTACTATAAAGAAGCCAGCTAAGTGTATTTGTCATCTCTTACAATGAGCTAGAAAATCTCACTAAAATGATGTGTCTATCTATGCAAACAAAGAAACACCGTTGAAAGGCGAACAAAAGAAACAAACAGACGGAGACCCACCTGATTTCTTTATTGATTCTCTTAGAACTAGGTTTGTCAATAGGTTTCTTTGTCTTTTAGCCATATATCGCGTAGTTGCTCAGATTTCAGTGCACAGGTAGCATTGAACTTCTGTAATAAAGAAGGTCATTGAAGGAAATCAACCAATGTATTATTCCAGACCGAAGAGACTTTCAATAGATACTTATGACCCAAAGGCTTTATATTTCTAAGAATGAGTTCTGCAAACAAAGGTAACTCACTTTGCAAGAGAAATTCTTGATTGACAGTACTACCTCTTGTTTATATATTCGTGTACGATATCTTCTCTCGTCAGGCCGGTCAGAATAGTCTCTTACTTTTATAAATGTCAGGCTTCCATATCTAATATTCTCAGAATCACAATCGCTCAGCCACTAGAATCGGAATCATAAGCACTACAAGAATCACCATCATTCAAGTACTACAGCACCAATATTCTAAAGCACGAAGCTGCCAGTTCAAAAATCTCAACATCAACGTTTCAAAAGCGGAAACCTGTCAATTCACCACACAACACATACCATCATGTTTACTCTCCCTTTCGGATTAATAATAAATCAGGTGCGTTCCCTGGCTTTTATAGTAGACGTTTACTATCACCTTTTGGGATACATTATGCTACCCCTTGGAATTTATCCAGACCAGGTTACCCCTATTCATATTATAATTCTATGGTTCATACTGCTGTGTTTTGATATTCTTTTCGATTTGGGGGTATTGAAAATTGTTCGACAAGCAAATTGCTGGGCGTCGAACCTGACAAACCAACTGGCGGATAAGGTCTTTTGGGCCTACTGCCTCCTTTACATGCCGAGCTTCTATGGCTTTATTTACACGTCAAGCTAATTACAGCTATGGCTCCTTTTACTCCTCAGGCCGTCGGGGATATTGTTGTGGTCTTGGAAGCTTGGATCTTTCCATGTGTAGGCGGCATGTGATAAATATCCGGGCCATCGTCTAGGTGGCTTAGGAGCTCCTTTCTCAACCAAAGACTACCACAACCATGCCAAGAGGGTTGCAGATACAAGCAATGTCGCTTGGGAAGATGTGGGCAGTTGGCCGGTTATTTACCAAGCCACGGATGTATTGCATTAACGCAGATCTCATTTTGACAATGGTTTGGACAATGTTGCTTTTCAGTCTTTTCTGTTATTCTTTTGCTGGTATTTTTATTTATATATAGAAACACAAGGCGTCTTATTGATATACAATTAGAGAGGGTTTTCAACAATACGAGATAGATATTCCCGAAATGGAACCTTACAGAGTCTGCAACTTTCTAGTCTGCAACTTTCTAGGAAGTAATAAATTAGAGGTAGGAGCAGAAGTTGCTACTTGTAATTGAAGAAGAAAGTATGTTTGGGGGCTGATTTATTCCAGGCCAAATGTTAACTCCAGGTCCTCCGTCAGTATCCCCGTAAGCCATTTGGCAGGATTCCCGTAGTGCTCCTGATAGGTGATTTCAATCAGCTTACTTCCATGCGTAAGAAAGGCCTCTTAGTATACCAGATAGTGAATCCGGGGTTCATGTCTTTGGGGCAGGCAGTCATCGAATAAGATATGCTCTTAACGTATACTTTGTGCTCAAAGTCTCCTTTGACTCCAAAGGATTTCATATAACTAGCTTACTATCGTTATCACAACCTGTGGCTAATGTTTAAGACTTTCATACTTATCGAGGGGTATGTCCTTAGCTAGGATAATACATGGCTGATCGCGCTCTTGGATATAGTACTGGCGCAACCGGACTTCATTTCTGTAGAAGGTAGTCTAGACTTTCAAACGACGGGACGGCTTATACCTATCATTATTAATTAGTTATTTGTACCCGCTTGAAGGTTAGAAGTAACGCTGAAGCCTTACTATTAATTTAAAGTTCGTATGCCACTCTCTTAACGACGAAGGCAAGATTTGCCTTGGTTTGCTACTAGATGTATTTATAGAGCTGTAAGAGATAGATAATAACGTAATCCTGGCTCCCCCAGCGCATACTCTACCTATTTGATTAAAGGCTCTAGCCGGAGAATGTTCTCAGCATGCCTGATATAAGTGAGATGAACAGGTTGAATGCGACTGAGTGCTGAGACAACGAGACTCTTTTAGGCTTTGATAAGATAAGCTGCAACCTTAATGGCAATGTGTTATCTTAGTACGGACTTGCGTGTCAGGTTAATACTAGACTGAATTATAAAGCGGTAAGAGTCATTAATATGTAGGCCAGTCCATACTATCAGTGAAGGGAGGACTGGTCTGATTTTTGCTCTTATAACAGCAAGACGCAGTGTTACCAAAGATAAATCTGCTTTATATCCAGAACGTAGGAAATTCTCTTGCAGGGCCACAATTAGCAGCTCGTCGCGATTGGTTCTAGGCTGCAAGCATAAATATAAATATTAATTGCCGGATTTCAAAATGGGCCTAACAATAGGGGCCAAGTCCATTGCTTCGTCGACATCCTCTCCATAGTTGTCGAATACGCGTGTGATTTCGCAGTGATTCAGAACCAGAACTTACTTTGTTTTACGCAAGTCTTCACTCCCCACCTAATTATCTATAGCCCTAAACTGTAAAGGAGTAAAACTTTGCTCCGCCCTTATGTGGATCTTTTATTACCTAGCAAATAGACAAGACGGCAAAAAGTCCTGCTAATTCAGTGGTGCTGTAATTAAGCGCGGATGCGACTCTTGCTTACATCGAATGATTTACTCGGAAACTGGCTTATATAATTGGCGTTCCTATACTTATATATAGGGAGTAAAGCTTCGCTTCCCTCTTATGCGGGTCTTTTCTTGCTTGGCAAGTGGATATGGGCGGCACGTTCTTCCTATTACTGTTTGCAGTGTAGTAGTGTTACTGTATATGATATTACCTGGTTGATACCCTTGTCAACTTACTCGGAAAATCTCTCAAATGATTGGCGCTCCTACACGGGAAGAGCCACATCCGAAGGACATATGCAGATAGCGTAGTCTTGGCCCCTCTTACGTCAGCATACCAATGTCTGTTCTAGGCCTAGGTCTCCATTCGACTATGCACGCAGGGCTTGGAAGTGTAATTTATAGGCTCACAGACATTGTGTTGTTATCCAGTGACCAGAGGCATGATCGTTCAAGGCAAAATACACCGGCATTAATATGGGGCTGCGCAAAGATACCACAAGGAGCCTTGCATGCGTAGACGGCGAAATGAACATTTCCCAAAGAAGAACCTGCCGCAAAATATAAATAGTCTCATTATCTCTCAGATCAATGCAAAACTTCTCTCCTTCTCTACAACCTCACTCCTCAACACCTACCCAGATTCAAATCTCTACACCCAATCCACTCCTGCAACATGCACGTCTCCAACCTTCTCATTGTCAGCACCATGCTCATGGCTGCCGATGCCTTCAGATGCGCTGTTGGCCAGCACGGTTCATGCACCTTCGTCGAGCCTAACAGCAACCAGCATCGCTGTGCTATCAAGTGCAACTATAAGGGGGGATACAGTCAATGTAACTGCCCGACCTATTTCCCACGAAACGACAAGAAATGGCCGTACTCGGGAAAGCATGAATGCATTTCCGCCCCCCAGTACATTGACCGCTACAAGTGTTAGAGCAAGTTACTACACGCCAAGCAAGTATGTTTTTGACCTTGAGAGAGGATCCGAAGCTAATATTTAAGGCGTTATACAACCGAGGTTATGAAAGAAGTCCTTCGGTGGAATCAACGCGCAAATACTTCGGCGTCGGCTTCAACGCCAGAACGCGCAATTGGACAGGCCTGGTTTCAACAATCCTTTGATCGCACTATCTACGTTCTATAAATACATTATTGCTTGAATACTGCGCTACTTTTTCCTTCTTCTTAGCAAAGTAGTTTCTATATTTCTTGATTTCAGGCTTTGCTTATAGCATATTGAAGCTCCTCTAACTACCCCTATACCCAAGTAGCAGTAATTACGACAGTAACTCATACTCCACAGTAATAAATAATACAACAGAGAGAGAGCCAGCGAGGCTTGTTTAAAGCATAATAATAAAATCTTTTTTTTAAAGGTTATGCTTGCTTAAAACTTCCCACCTGCACATTTTATATTCAGAAATAACATAACTAAGACTACAATAATGTACAAAGAGTTTAATTGTCCCCTTTCCGGTATATATGCGTTAGATAGCAGAGTTTTTCCTCCCAATGTCTCTAAAGTTTGCCCCGTCTATTAAAACTCTTCTCATACAGGGTTCTCTTAACTCGTCTTTTATATTACGAACCTTCCGTTGGGTTAAACACCCAATAATCTGATATCAGAAGTTAGAGGCAAATAAACACGCCACTGGTGAACATGTTTTGTTCTCGGGATGTCGAGGCAGTGTTCTTCAACGTCAAAGACTATCTCGAACACCAACTATTTGGAGCTGCTCTTGCTTCCATCGGGCAGTTGCTAGACCTGCCATGTTTCTAATTCTCTGCTGGTTGCTGAGCTGCCTTATTGAATAGATTCGATATATTTGGGTCGCAATAGCGTGTCCCAGTATCTGACAAGTTCCCAAGAAGGAAGATCGGTGTTAGAACCAATGATACCTTCTTTGTTCTCAGCCTTGTAAAATAATTGAATTGCGTTGCCTGGAGCATCGTGATTCCCGCATAAAAGCCCCGAGAAGGTCAAATTGCTGTAGGAGCCTAATCTGGCCGTACGAGGTAATATTTGCAGACCAGATCGTCCTCTAGAAGATGTCGGTCTCGTCAACTGGTTGCCGAGACACTCAATCCAAAGACCATCAGATCTCTGGACCTATAGTTAGTAACCTTGAGCCCAGTATCTTTTGCCATGTAGGGTAGTCTTGAAGCTATTACCCTCCTCGACAAGGCCGACGAATCCAGAGGGGATAAAGATGTCCGAGGCATTGTACTTTAGTATCTCGGACGAAGTTTCACTCATCCCAGAATGAGTCCGAGACGAAAACGGCTGCAACTCCAAGGCCATATGGAAGCTCCGACTGGGGGCATAGCCGGCTGCAACTATAGTTGACCTTTAAAGATAAGACAGCACGAAGATTGCCATTCCATGGATTCACTTCGAATATCTGGTCTATTGAGCGGAGCGATCCGTTGCCTTTTGACTAGACGAACTGAACCTTCTCGCTAAAAGGCGTCATTATTAAGTCATGATGACTATCCAGCATTGCCTATCTATCTACCTTTCGACATCCTCGGACTTGTCTGAGAAATTGATATTAAACTTCCAAAATCCCCTTGACCTTCTGTCTGGTGGTTGGATGATCAGCTAAGTGGCTGGCTCCTCGCACACGTTGATCTCGCTAGTACTTTTGTTCTCGAATTGGTTGAAACAGTTGGCCTCGTAGCACCCCACGAAGTATTCGTAGATGTTGCTATTGTTGGGCCGGTCCCGTTGTCTTCTACGGGTAGTGGCCGTTAGCGATTTACGCAGAAGAAAAGGAAGCGTCTCAAGCAGTTACACTAGGCTCGCACGAGAGCGGGCAGCCGGTGACATAGGTACCACGCATAGTGCACCCGTCGCCAAATGTGGCAATTCCGGATCCGCAGGTGACATTGGGTTGGCTCGGACTATCCTATGTCTGGATCTTGACAGGCCCGCCTCCGCGCTTCAATTTCAAGGACCAAGAACTCCTCAGGCAACATGAAGACCAGAAGAACTCACCGGGCGTTAACCCGGGCGCCTCTGTTTCCTTTCATCCTCCCCAACGTTGATTATGAGACTACGTTCCACGCTCAATTCGAGGTCACCTCCTTCTACTTCATTAAATATCTCGGGGTAACTGATCAAGACGATATCCAGTTCTGAGTAGATCTCGTGATGGCTGAGGTTACTCAATCCCTCTGAGGATCTTTAGAAACGGGGTTCAAGGCTACAGCGCCTGAAGTTGCCAAAGGGCATATGAGTAATAGCCAAAGCAAATAAAACAAATAAAGCCAAGCTTCTGGCCGCCTATACAAAGCTTGCCCCCAAAGTTGCTAAAACAGCCTCCGACGGCGGCGTATTTGCTACTATGTATACAATACGAAATTTCCTTGTTAAGATTCCATGTTCGAGTCGAAATCTCTGGGTGTGCAACTTTCCGTTATTGACAAGGCATAGGTTATCGAGAAGATAGATGCTTGGTCCAGGAAAACTGTCTTCTGCACGCTGGTAATTACACGTGGAAGTCGTCTGCTCCCAGTATAATCCTTGCAGTTTCGAGTTTCTGTAGAGAGGACAGAACCTTCCGACTGAATGAACAAGCTAACTCGAGAGGAAGTCTAATTTAACCCGAAAAGGCCGTAGAGCTGGTGCCTGTTCGCATTCGTGGAAGAGTCGTAGGACCTTGTTAGCCTCTTCGATGAGAATCTACGCTACAGACACAATATAACATCTCTTGGTCGCCACTGACTTCTCAACCGCATGGTCAAGATGTGCAGGATGAAGAAGAAGACATCCAAAAGGATCCAAAACCATTTTACCAATATTAACTGCTGCAACCGGGAGGTATAGGTACAAATTTCTAGCAGCCTGAAGAGTGACTTAACTGGCGCCAAGGGAGATATAACCTTCCAAGAACCAGCCATAGCTGAAGGGGCACCACCAAGAAACATATACAATGTTGTAGACATAGTTAACCTGCAGTTTGATACATGTCGGGACTATTGCTTCATGAAAGACTCGACGGCGTACTTCCATGGCATCATGTATTTCTCGCAGAACCGGGTGTAGAAGAGCGTGCTAGATGATATAACAGTAAAGGCCAGCCGCACTGTTCTCGATGCACTGGTGTCAAGGTGACTGGATCTTGTGGATCTTGAACCGGCTCACAGTGCCCACAAACAAAGTACCCTATACAGTCTTAAGTCATATATTACAAGACTCGAAAGACATGGTCTAGAGTCTATTCTGATCTCAATCCCTTTATGAAGAAGATACTCGATGCGAATAACTGCCTGTTTAGCTTTTACGACATTGTATTGGAACCTTTTACTATCACGATAAGTCTGGATCTCGGATATTCCAGCACCTCAAAGGCCGTGAAATATGAATTACTGCGGATCATTTCAGTAACAAACACCATTAACTAGAGCCTGGTCATCGAAGTGTGTATAAACTTACCTGATATTGTTCAGGCGCGGCATCTCTGCGTCATTCCCTGAACAGCTGAACACCATCTATGTAGCCACTCTACATTTCTGGGGCGACATCCATAGTCCTAGTCGAAGTTCCTATACTGCAGTACCTGCTTCACCGCCGCTGATAAGAAGATCCGTGATCGAGCCATTCGCAGCATAATGTTGCGGAGTTTTATCTTATATTGAAAGGTCTAAACTCTTTGCTCAAAGCTTTGAAATATGTAGTTGTATGAGAGACAGTTATAAGCTGCATTCCCTTTGGTAATGACGTACCATTGTTGATATTTAAATAACTAGAATAAAGAAAGGTAAGGAAAGAAAGTAGGAGATTCAGGCAATCCTACTGTTGCTGAATTCATGGCACAATGTGCCATGTAGGTAAGGACTGTGACTGACTGTAGAACCTGCCGCGCTCAAGGGGACAACTTGTCTCATAATAAGAAAGGAAGATGAAGACAGGGATTACAGATAGTCTGCCATACCTCCACAAATGTCAACGGACTCATAATTCAGACCAAACCCTTTCTGCTCTGGAATGATGCGATAGTAAAAGTTTGCTTTATGTCCAGTCTCAGCGAAGCCAATGAAATCATCCATCTTGTCTGACCTGATATCAGCATAGTCAGCCCACATTTGCGCACCATAAGTTGCCATCTCATCCTGGTGAGCGCGTGTGAGCTTGGACTTCTCGCGGGTAGTAAACGATATCTTGAAGCCTGGTCGGTCGACACGTTTGCTGAGGTCTCCATTTGAGATGTCCCCGACAGGAAGATGTAATACTATGTTGCCATCTTCGTATTCATTGATGATGATGTCCTGCTTGTGACCAGTTGCATTACTTACCAGGCCAGTAAGCTGTGTCCTTGTCAAAAGAGCTGGATCTCCGTCACGCCTGTGCAAGGTTTCGTGGTCGACATCAAACGGTAATCGGGCAATGGAATCGTAAGAAAGTCCTTCGGTAGCAGTGACGTCTTTCCATAAGTCAAGACTGGCGGAATGGATATCGCGGGCAGTGGGTATCCCAGACGTGTCCGGCTCAGCACCAGAATAGTGAGCGGCTGCATAATATACAAGCGCCAAGGCTCCTTGAATAACAGCGACAAGATCACCACAATTGGGGTAGCCTACAAGGGCGCAGACACTTCTTGCCAAGCCGCCGGTAGCAACAATATATACGACGCTATTAACATGTCTTTTAGCCGTCGGTGCTTATAGAGCTCAGTGTGTCACTTACGTTATCTTGCTAGTGCCGATGGCGCGGATGGGACGGTCGAGAAACTGACAGTTGAGGCGTTTTTCTAACGTCGCTAAGGCCGCGTGGGCCTTGTTAACACTGCGATACTCAACGAGCCCTGTATCCTCGTTGAGAGGAGCAGCCTGAACAGTTTGTGCAGCAAGCATAGCAGCTGAGGAAATACTGAGTAGCTTCATAATGATGTAGGACCTGTAAATGTGTATTTTGAACTGCTGTTTGGTTCAGATGGATTGCAGAAAACGATCGAGATTATAAGACACTGAGTAGAAACAAACAGGATAGAAATTAGGAGCTAAAACATCATATTTATATTCTCCAATCTTTATTATCTCGTTGGGCTCATATTATACCTTACTGCTCAAGTACGGTACTCAAACTGGCAAGTTGTGTAAATCCATAAGCCGCATAATAGTTCGTATTCAGCACTGGAAGTTTGTTAACAAGGCAAATAGGCTTCCAGTTAAAACCGAAAATGAAACAGATGGTTGAGTTGGGGGCTAGTGCTTATCGGATTTCTGACTGTATCTATATCCCTTCGGAGTAAATGAGGTCAATTTGATACAATAGCTGATATGCCGATCAAAGCATAAATGGATGACAAATCACCTGATAGAGCAACGTTACTTGCGCTTTGACTACGAACATAAATCTGCTACCTACGAAAAGTCATTCTGTCACCTTTACCTCGCAATCGTTACTTGTTGCAGCAAATAGCATCAAACCTTTCTAAACCGAGTAGTATCATCAAGCAACCCATCCTACTATCATTCATACCGACAGCAACCTGCCTATTATTTTCCAAGACCTACAATGGATGAAGCCCAGAAAGTACTAGAAGGGTCCCGCAGAGTTATTGCCACATCACGCACAAAACGCGACGATGATAGGGCCCAGCAAACAGTTCAACATCGCACCGCGGATGAATCGCTTGATGTCGGGAGACCTCGAGCTTTACTGGCATTCATTGCTCGAAAGCGCATGACGTAAGGTCCCAACACAGCCATATCTTCATGACATCTACTCAGACAGTGGCTAACTTCCATAGACTTGTCTACTTATGGCTTATTATGATATGCTTCCATTATATAGGAAGACTGACGGGGGGCGAGAATGCAGCCGAGGTCACGCTGATTATCTGGCATATCTCAATGATGATGTATATCGGGCTTTTGCACTGGTCAAATGAGTTGAGTTGAGGAGAAGCTTATGCCGGGAGCAGGAGGGCTTACTAAGACAAAGAGGCCTTAACTGGATTTAGAAGTTGCGTAGCTCCTTACAATTGCAGGTATACATAGAAGACCAGCTCTTAGGTCTTTAAATCTAGCATGCACACTGAAAAGCTCGTATTCTGTTCACTGTGTTTACCTGTCCCCAGTAAGCCGGATTCTCTCACCTAAATATGTCCGATCTCGAACCTTATACGTTTAGAATTCGGCGTTTAAAAGCTGAGATTCTGTTAGTCCTAGCCCCCACACCATAGACGCAGATCATACTAATTTTGTCTGTCGTCTGACGTACGACCTTAGTAAAAGGGCCGCTAGATAAGAGTAGGACGCATCCCTTTTCTAGTTCAATTAGAGGTTGAGTAGCGTATATCGTGGCTGAGGATACCATTTCTGCCGTGAGAGACGACAAGTGTGCGTTAACTTGAACTTGATAGCAAAGTTATGGAGGGATGGGAATTTGCCTTGGATGCCGAGGCCAAGGCCATGCATAACCCTCAGCTTGAAGCCGGCTGCGTTAAGGGGGATGGCCCCAATAATACTTCCGAGCCGATGCTCTTCCTGGCCACTGCTCCAGTCAGACCAGAGCAAGCCTCGAGCTACCTGTCAAGAATCATTTCCCTATCCTCAAGATACACGGGTCTCTTTGGCGCTTGACAAGCCTGACAGTAGGGACTTGCCAAGGGCCCCGCCATTGCATTTCAATGTCTTAGGACATTGTCAGGATTGTAATTCTGGATTACTTATGCAATTGATTTCGAATCCCATAGATTCACATCCAACAGGTTGTGGTGATCTGGGCCCTGATGGCCCCGGAGCCGCAAGACTTCTCGTAAGCTGTGCTATCATCAGGTCTAGTTGCCTGAACATGATGAGTGCATTTTGCAAGCAGACTTGGGGGCGGGCCACCCTTGCAAACAGGGCAAAGACAAGAAGGCTCGACAGCTCTTTGGAAAATCAGGACGTTTCATACCCAGGCCGTGACGACCTTGACACTATCGGTTCATGGCAAAGCATCGTCCGCAGCCTCTCGTACTCCTGTCCCTACTCCGAAGGATACCCTGTTCAATTATATACACGCCCTCCGACTGCAACCTTCATTGCTGATCACAAAATGTGATCTCGCCTCTCTGATTGCTTAATTCTCCGATAACATGGGCTGGTCTGTGGCCATTGACAACCAACTTGCACCGACAGATGAATGAATATGTTAGCTGAGCATGTCTTTGACAGTCTGAAGCGTTTGGACGGTCTGTTGGAGCTGGCATCTCTTATGGGCCTGATCAAGGGCCTGGCAGTGTTTAAAGAGAATGTTTCAGTTTCAATATCATGCCAGATCGTGTGCCCAGTCGACGCCATCGGTGGTAGCCGTGGAGTCCTCGAGGTCGCAGCTTGTGTACCGCAGTCCTACCTTCAGCGAGGGATAGCCAAGTAAATTGCCAGATGAATATGGTAGAAGCGACATGTTCTGGTGACTTGGTTCTTTGGCAAGAACGCACTAAGGCTACCCTGAGCACTGGCGCCCCGATGGTCTGCATGAGGACCTACTTACCGGCGCTCAGATAGGCCCTGAGCTGAAGGCCACGCGCATGAAACAGGCTGTATCCATAATCAGGGTGTTCTTGCAGCGACGCTTTATGGCTATGGAAGGTTCCGGGGGCGTGATCGGCAGCTGTCAGAAGGAGTGAGTATAGAGACAACAGTACCTGGTCTGGCACGGTACGTCGAGGCCAGTTACCTCTCGACCTCACGTCGTGGAAAGTGGCAAAACAGCTCGACTGTGTATACTGGCAGCAGTCTCATGACCTGGGCGAGGCTGTGTTCCAACCTCTTCAACCGAGAGGGCTGCTGACAGCCTTACAGCAATGAAGGTATATGCAGCTCCCCTATATAATCAGGAAGACGGTCTCACTACAGTATATCTACCCACTCGTGATGGATCACCTACAGGAGATGGGTATGGGCAACTGTTAGATTCCCAAGCTGGTCTTAAGTTCAAATTCCCTGGCCACAATCTGCTTCGACCCGAGAGTGTTGTAGTCGTGACGAAACATAGCCTCAATATTCCAAGACAAAGAACAAAGAATCCTATGCCCGGATCGACAGACAACACAAGTCCGCATGATGGAGAGAGGAGTAAGTCGAGCTCCTGAGCCACGCAAATCGCTGTAAAGCCAGCACTCACCACTTGGTTCAGGTGTTCATCTCTCACTGGGATTTCAGTCAGAAGCTCCCCAACGAAATCGGAACAGCTTTGCACGCAAGCGCCTACAAGGGGTGACTTGAGCTGTCCTTTACTTGATTTGACCCGTGCCTCTCTACCCAGGAGGTTTTATACCATAGGCATGTCTTCCTGATGCAGACTATATCGAGAGCCGAGCCTATCTGTCCAACACTATTTGCGTCCACATTCAGTCGCGCTTCCAGTAGAAGGTCAAAAATACTTTCTTCCCCTAGAAGACTTGCCGTATTGATGGCGTAGCCCAGGTCTCCCTCGACCCGCTCCTTGACGTCTAGATCGCTGTCTCTGGGAAAGATTTCTTACCCTATCGGCTTTCTGTGCTAGGGTTTGGGAATGCAGGGCGGTTCTAGTTGAGGACCTGACTGTAGACACCAGAGTAACCTCTCTAGAAAAGAAGAGCTTCCTTTAGAGTTGTAGCGTAAAATCTGAACATGGATTCTTTCGTCAATCTCTGGCTTTGGTTCAAGGCTTCTGAAGTAGTTGATGAAGCATCGCTTCACCGCCCCCTCTGGCAGCTTCATTGCACCGCAACTAGCCCTTGAGACCTGCGCTTCGTTTCATTAGTATCTCCGCATCCTTCAAGTTCACTGTGCTGACCGCCCTCTTCAACACTGTTTTGCCATTGAATTGGGTGTTTATGTTGACCCCATTGTCCAACAATGTTGTCACGAAGATTGCTACATGCTTAGCAGACAGCGACCGGTCGTTCTCATCTGCGATACATTAGAAATTGACGTTCCCCGTGCGGATGGGCGCATTGACTGATGCTCCAAGTTTGAAGGGCTAGTGGACGATGTCAGATCTTGGATATCGGACCTAAGTTCCCTGATGGCGAGGAAAGGAATTGTCTCTCCTGTCACGGCTTCATGCTTCATGTTCACCTGCATCTCGCCATATTCAAGAGGGTCTTGACAACGGAAACTGTCACCTCCTCTTTGAAGACTTCGTTCAGTTGCCAGCCGGATCCTCTGATCAAAGATTTACTAAGGCCATAGTTAATTTCTGTCAGCCAGGATCAACAGATTCCCTGCATTGCTTTTGTCTGGTTTCGACAAGCCCCATCTCACAGTTGTCCCCAGACCGTCAGGTCTCTCAGCATTCAACAACTTGACTTTCCCTCGCATATTGTCTATTTTCTGACAATACGGCCCAGAGTCTTCGCGTTCTGTAGAAACCCGAATACAATCTTGAGAAGGCTTCTTGTGGTCTTCTAGAGGGTCAATTGGCCTCGGCTAGTTTCCAACCTTATCCCCTGGAGCTGCTGCTGAGGCAATCTGGCCTTCCATAGGCTTAAAAACTTCGAAAAAGCCTCGCATCTTTTGAAATCCTTCAAGCGTCCAATGTTGTTGACGTGCCCTGATAGGCTTTGCGGTAAACCCCTCCAATTTCCCGAAATGCCGCTTTCCTTCTCGCTTTATTATCATCATCTGGCATGACCCTGAATAGCATCTACGCTTGTAAGAGCTTGTTCCTATCTACGAAGCTGGTGCCCAAGCTGGAAAAGTGTCTCTGTAGCCAGCTCTTTGTATCATAGATAACCCGCCTGGACTAGGGCTGGAATAGTACACATAATCCTCTTCCTCAGTTCCAGGCGCTGACCAAGTAAAGAGCTTCGTCATCGTTTTAACATGGTCCTCCCATGGATTCTCAGAGTCCTGAGGAGAGTCTGTTGCCTAGACATCCCTCTCTATATTCTCCTGTATGTCAGAAATACTGGCTGAACGGGATAAGAAGATGGTGAAAGTCCCTTGTGTCTCAAGTTCGATATTTGAACTCCTTGCTCTCATTATAATCGCTCTATCGTGACTGCGAGTGTAATCGTTCATATCGTCGTGAAGAACAAGCGGTTGCGCTTAGACCAGTCATCAATTCGATCAGAAGACCAAGACCAGAGGCCAAGGACAGTTTCTAGATTCTGTTCGCTGACCTTCCATTCTCTTACATATCGGGAAATGGGGAATGATGTTGACGACTATGCGATTGATCGAGTAGTTGTTCTGGCCGCTCGTTGGCTGCCGTCGTCGACTTCAACTTCGACCACAGCAATAGTAAGCCGTTTAACAGCCATTATATCTCTCCGTTTGTCCTTCAGAGGGATCTTTCCGGAAAGGACGTAGATTTCAAGTCCTTGCATCGCACTTTGCATAGGCAACTGTGAGGTAGTCGGGTATGACGCTTAGATGTGATAATATGTGTTCTTTATTGATATTCAGGGCTGAAAGTCTTATATGCCCAAAAGAAAAAGCCTTCTACAAAGCATCGCGCGTTGCAGCTCCTGAGCTGCACTCTTGCCAGGTCTTTCCCACTTTGGTCGTACACCAATGTTACCGTCGCTGGTGAGGTCAGAAACTCTAGATCGAATGAGAGCTACCATCACCTCCGAGCTGCCTAGTTTGTTCTGAGGTTGTTCTTACCAAAGGAACTCGTAGTAGCTCCTTAGCCATGTATTGGGATGTGACATAAAATCTCTCGGCCAGAACCCAGATAGCCGTTCAATCGCTTCATCCTTTGGAGGCGCGTTCTCCATTGTGACTTGATCGGCTGAGATTTCGTTCAGGGAAAACATTTTTAGGAACATCCATTGACTCATATAACCACCATTTCCTCACCTTCTTTATCTTCATATCCTTGCCCTCTGCGTTGTTCTTTTTGTAGTCATTCTCTCCAGTGCTTGCCAGTCAAGCTCGTTTCCCTCGATCTGTTGTCCAAGAAATTGTAAATGGCTGTCGCCTGGACCCATTCTGTATTGTCTTGGCAGTGCACGGATGATGGACATGAAAAACGTTGCCGCGATCTGATACAACGGAATCGAGGCATGTAGTCCCCGAAGGCCGATAGACTGTCGTCCGAAGCGAAAGATTAACAGGAATAAAGCAAGAAGGAGAACCACATTGACCTGAAATCGACCCAACTGGCTCTTACCGCGCCCCCTTTTCCACGAGGTCACAGATGTCCGCTCGGGCTTGTTGCGAGAGAAGGCGTTGAACTGCTCGTCACCAACGCGTTTGTGACCTGACTGCAACTAGTAAATGGGTGTATTGTCCTCCGACTCTTCCTTCGCCGAGTTGTCTCGGGTTGTGCAAACGCTGCGGGAACACACAGCCTGGAAAGCTGTCATGAGTCTGCCATTGATTCAGGGAGGTTTGCGTGGCTTGTCTGAAGATCATCGTTGTAGGGCCTTTCGCTCAATTATAAATAAGCCAAGCCATAACAGGTCCAACAACAGCATCCCCGGGGGTTTCCTCTTATAGTAGAGGTCGCCGCGGTGTCATGTGATAATGCCTAAGTCACGGGACCGGGAACCCGGCACCCCTAGAACCCGGCACCCCGCCTTTGGCCTCAACACCATAACCTCGATATCTTCAACTATATAGAAATCAATAAAAATAAGCTCAATTTTCATCTAGTCTTTTCTTACTAATAAAATAAGCTTATATTTACTATAATAAGTAACTAAATAACCTTATTTCCTTCTTATTTTTACTACTATAATATCCCTTGCCTTATAGACCTCCTTTAAGCTATATACTTTCTAATTTAGATTTAATATAAGCTTCTTTCTCTTTAAGACCTATAATTAGTTAATTTTCTTACTTAATACCTTATTTTTATTTATTATTAAAGCTAATTTAATGGCCTATTTATCTAGTCCCTTTCTAATTATCTGGAATAAATGCTTCTTTCTTGGTATAAGTGCCTTATTGCCTAATTTGGCTCTTGCAAGCTATATAATATTAGATAGCTTATATAGTATACTTAGATAAGGCAATTAAGAGCTTATATTAGCTAGTAGTATAGTTAGATTGCCTAATTTGGCAGCTTAAGCCTTATTTTTATTTAGTATAATATACTTACTTGCTAATAGTCTTATAATATTAATAGGCTATAAGCCTAATATAAGCTAGCTGGCCTAGATCTTCTTTTTGGTAAAGGCAGTGGCCTAAGCCTTAAAATAATACTTTAAAAAGGCAGCCTTAGCTATATTTCCTTATTTAATAAGGGGGGCTTTTATCTTAAGTTTGTGGCAATATATAAGCTTTAATAAGCTAAATATAGTTAAATTAAGGGGCTAAAGGATATATAATATATGTAGCAGGAGGTAGTAGGGGTATATATTATACTTAAAGTAAAGAAAGATAAATTTATTTATTAAATAGCTTTTATACCTATCTAGGAAAAGAAGCCTTTTTTTCCCTTTCTTTTTAAGTAATACTAATAGGATAAAGACCTCCTTAAGCCATAGGGCTGCGATCTTATTAGTAGTCTAGCCCTTTAGTAATATTATAAAGTGCTAATTGCTTAAAAAGGAAGGATCCCTTAGAAATTATTATTATTATAGCTAATTCCCTTTAAAGATAATAAAGGGCAGAAGGGCCATGCTATTAGTATATATAGCTTCTATTATTATAACCTAGCTGCACTTATAAAGGCTTTTTTTTAAGGTCTTTCTCTTTTTTAATTAGCTAATTACTAAGCTATTAATACTAACTCCTTAGAAAATACCTATTTTATCTATATTCTAATAATTATAGCTGCAGATTATTATAACCTTAGGATCCTTTAATTAGTTAAATTAAGACTAGATAATAATAGCTTTTACTTCTTTAATATACTTATATTTAACTT
>JAWDHB010000319.1:0-53624 GCA_033439405.1 Fusarium sp. NFCCI 5145
ATTTAGCAAAGCTATAAATCTATATATCCTATTACTAGCTAGGGGACTGCATAGAGTTTAGATTATAAGGCAATATACTGCCTAGATTAATTAGTTTGCTATATTTATATTAGTATTAATTAGCTTTAGAAGTTAATAATAAAGAGTCTGCTAAGCCTAGAAGGAAATATCTTTTTTATACTTATAAATTAAGGCCACTTATTTAATTAGATTATAAAGTTTAGGTAGTAGTTATAAGTTATTAAGAATTCTTTTAGAAGGTTATTATGTTTTTAGTATAGTACTTTACGTCTATTATTATATTTAAAACCTACTATATTATTCTGGCTGTGCGGCCCTGATCTTGTTATAGGAAAACCACATTTCAATACAAAAATTATAGTAACATCGCTCATTCTAGTAGAATATTCTGTCATTGGAGTTGTATCTTGATAGGGCAAGTAGCGGAGTTTATTTCGGGGAATTGCTTCTTAGCTATTGGCTCGATATTCGAATGTGACCATGATCCTCTTAACACCGACTCCACGTTAAACCAATTCAAGGACATATTATATAGAACAACAGTAGCTACTGGTGCCGATGCAAATTGGGAAGTCCCATGAACGTATCTGGTCAAAATTCGGATGGAGGTTGGCCGAGGCCACAAACAGACAACTCTCACTCTAGGACATTCTCGCTTTGTAGCCGTTTGTTCCTTGCGTCCCGTCGGTGTACTGGACGGGTTACACCGCTTATTTCAATTTGTTGCCATTTGTGAGTGCTTATAGATCTTCAGATACTGCAGGACTTGTTCAAGCATATGTACAGCAACAGTATGGATTCTACAGTAAGCTTCTGGATTCCAATAGGACATGCCTTTTCCAAGGCAAACTGCCTATGACGTCTATGATCAGATTTTGATGAGACACGGAATCATGAGCAAGATCTCATTTGCCCATCCCCCTCCCATGCCCAAGCCAGCATCTGAAGGGTTCACCACTGGTAATCACTGTGCGGGGTTGATCTGAAACCTAATACCCTATAAAGGGAGCCACTGGAATGATCACCTTCAATTCTGTACGGGAAGGCCCGTGATCGTGCCGTGCCGTCTCACTTTCAACCAATACACGCACGTTCGCGGAGTCGGAGTGTTTGGACTTGAAGCTAAACTATGATCTGTTTGACACGTTGGTCGATCTTCTTTCAGCTCCCATTGCCATGTTGATCATGTCTAATCACGGCAATGAGCTTAATGCAACTGGCCCCTTTTACTCAGATCTTTTGTATGGACGAAGCAAGGAAGACTGTTGGGACGGGATACAGCTCTGGGGGCGCAATTGGGGAATTGTGATAGGTTGCGGATATGCTTAAATGAGACCTACTCCATCATATGCCGGCCGACAGTACGGAATTGGTTGTGGAACTTAGGAGTCTCTAAGGGATTGTTGAAAGAAAGACGTTGACTCAGCTTTCATTAGGACTTTCGTGGAGAGAATTGACAATTAGCTCTTGAGTGAGTTATTTCCCTTGACATATCATTGATTACCTATGGAATGACGGGATGTTGGGCGGTCTGGGTTGGTGCGTCTTTGCTGTCTCACATCCAACTTGTTGTCTTAAATCCCCTCATTTGCAATCCAACCTTGATAGAGCTTTGAGTTTCGTCACCATAGAAGTTTGAATGTAGATCGTGAGACCTTCATGCATGTTACTCAAAGCATCCTTGACTATACGTCGATCTTCCGAGAACCATCGGATGTGAGGTATTGTAAGAGACGCGAAGGGCGGTTTCCCCAGCATGTGATGAGCGTAGGAGAAGTATAAATACAACTGAGAGGACTGTTCAGTTCAGGTTCGCCAACACCATCACTACGCAACAATCAATCAACCAACCTAACTACCTACACAACAACCAAGCCATCATACAATATGTCTCTTCCTGGCCGCTTCAACATCGTCGTCGATGGCAGACCCGTCGCTAGACCTCAGGAGGCCAGTGGGCCAATGTGCCAAGCCAACGCCAATGGCCCTCCTGCTCTCTTTGAGCTACAAGGGGGCCGACTCTACTGCGAAGGCTGGGCCATGGGCCGTGTGATGTACGAGGATCTCTCTTTGAGGCCAAAGCAGGTCGTTTGGATGCCAAAGGATGAAGCCGAGGCCCTTCAGCCTGTCCAAGTTCAGGACTCTCAGATCAAGTTCTCAGGTACATCACTGAGTCACCAAATTGCTTGCATTGTGATGCTGATATTTGATACAATAGGTAGTGGTTTGGCATTCATTGAGGACAAGCTTTATGCGCCTCTCGTTCCGGGTATGTTATTCGTTGATTTTCACTCTGTTAGTGGAGTCCATAAGCTAATATTGTTTGCTTGCAGAGGAGAGCCATCGTGTACAGATTCAGCCAATGTAGGCGTAAGAAAGTCTTGATCAAAAAGGGAAGAAAGGAACGGGGGAGATGCGATTTTCAAAGTGGTTACTTACCTAGTGCTGTTAATAACTCAATTACTACTTCAAGATCAAATTTTGCCTGTCATTCAAGTCTGCTCATACCTCGTGATTCTCACCATTGAACAAACAACCAGCGTGTATATATAGCAGTATGACTCGCCTGTTAATCACATACGACCATACCTATCAGAGAACTCGGGATCCCGTCCGCTCTCCCATAGATAAGCTGATAAGGGGCGGATTAGTAGTTGGGTCGGTGACGACCAGCGAATCCCCGCTGTTGTATGTTTTTTGGTTGATTTGTAACTGTGATGGTGGATATGTTTTGCTCTGGATCTTGGTCTATGCCTGGAGTAGATAGTTCACCCCCATGAAACTCGATCAACCAATCGTACCTCCTTACTAAAAGCCCCAGTGGGTCTGGCTGACTCAAGGGTGACAGAAAACCCGGATGATCTTAGCGAACAATCTGCATAGTGAAACGGGTTATCTTTTCTTACATCTCGTCTCCGCGTAAACCTCCAACTTATTTGCAGCGGTACAAACTTAACCTCAACTCCATCAGCTTCAAACCCAATTTCAATCGCTTTAGCGTCGGTAATCCCACCAACGCGGAACTTCGTCATGGCATCTGCATCGTCCTCGAGAGGCGCCGCTTCCATACAGCCCTAGGCCACCATTGAGCCGCAATCTGACACGCCTCGGACAAGACGCGTGCCTCGTCCAAGGCTTCTGTCTGAATCTTCTCCATCAACACGAACTCCAGTAAGAGCAGACCCGGAAGTGCCCATCTGGCTTAGTGAGCACATGAGAAGTTTGCGAATCCCCCCTACTCCGGACCGAGCAAAGACATGGATGCTTGAGGGTTTCGATTACTTCAAGTCTGGGCAACGTGAGCTGCCTTATTATCTTAAGGGGATTAAAAAACAACTGTACAGCGCATGGATGAGAGAAGGAAAGCACGCATCCAAGACGGCTGCCGCAAAAACCAAAAGAAAATCGGATACTGCCCTCGACCAGCCTCCAGTCAAGAAAACCAAGGGTTCAACACTGGCCGAGGCAGAAGAAACTGCAGCGGTTTCAATACCTCCCACACCTCCTACAAAACCCCTAGGTAATTTGAAAGGAAAGTCCGCCATAGAGACATTCTTCCCCTGTTGCGATGACGAGAGCCAGCGAGGACACGACGAGTTCTGTAGCATCGTCCTCTCACCCGGGGATGGCAACACCATTCGAGGTTACTTCAATATGGGTCGCAGAATGGACTACCGCGCTCTCATGTTATTTGACGAGCATCCCACACAGGCTTCGTCTCGCAGAGTGAGGTTCAAATGGCGGGGCAAGACACTCTCTGATGGTTTAGAGGAATTCAGAGGCGATGAGAACGTCGGTTGGATGAAATTTCTCGGTGATGGTAAAATCGAGGTTTGGTTTGATAAGTTCGGCATCAGGCTGGTTGCCCAGAAGGGCAGAGGGATTGGTGAAAGGAACAAGCATTCTGTGAGTGCGTTTTGGGAAGATTGGCATGAATTGGATGCGGAAGGGTTGGACTTACTGGATTTTGACAGAATGGCGCCACCAAACTGGTAAAATTTGAAGACATACGTGTGGCTGGATATAATGTTTATGCATAACCACTCATTTGACTGTTAGAAGGACATAATCTCTTTGCTCTGTGAAGCTTGTGAAGCTTGGTTCTTGCTCATATTTGTGAAGGATTACTTACCTAAGGTTAAAAACAAATTTAGGTAACATATGATAATTTTTATGCTATTTACGGAGGCACCCTGAGAGCCTTAGGCAGACTAAAACATATTGATTGAAACAGGCTTAGTTCTTACTGTCTTATGCGACAGCAATGTCAATATATCGAACCATCCTTGCTGCTATGAAGGATCAGGCCACGTGAGGACTTAGACAATCATGTCAGATCCAAGGAAGCAATAGATTAACGTACATGATTCCGCTAGGATAACGAAGCAGTAAACTGTCTTTCGTTTATAAAGTGTCTTAGCATGTTGTATTCGGATTTTCCATATGGAATTAACCCCTTAGGTGCGATGAAAGCTTGTCAACAGGGACATGTTCTGTCGAGGCGGAGTTAACTGCGGAGTTGGAGTTTTTGGCCACTTGCGGGATATATAGATATAGCCTATATTGAGTAGTTATCATCCTGAATTAAAAAGACTGCCTCAATCCCCTCCCCATTAAATACACTGGCTGAATCCTTCTCTTCTCAAGATCGTCAGCATGACCGGCCTCAGATACGACCCTGAATACCTCAAGGCTATTGAGCCATTGCTTAAAGGCCCCAAGTCCGAGCCATCCAGGACGGTTCTCGAAATTAGAAAGAGCACCGAAAATGTCATTCGCCAAGTCGTCACCAACTCCCCATACCCAGACGGTGTAAAAGAAACCGTATACATCGTCAAGAGCTACGACGGAGTTGAGATCGAAGTTACTCGCTTTGCTTCTGAGGAGACGTTGGCCTCAGAGAAACCTACGCCTGCGGTGATTTACTTTCACGGTGGAGGATACGTTGCATGCTACGTTCGGCTGTTTGCGCCTCAAATCGCGCGTTTCGCAAACGACTCCAAGTTGCCTTACTTTGCGGTATCATACCGGCTCGCCCCAGAACACCCCGCCCCGGCTGGAGTTGAAGATGCCTTTGCAGCCATTCAGTTTGTGTCGAAGTCTGCGGCCGAACTCAACGTTGACCCTACCAAATTGGCTTTGCATGGTGATAGTGCGGGCGGAGGCCTTGCGGCTGGTGTTGCTTTGTTGGCCAGAGATCGTCAGCTC
Organism: Fusarium sp. NFCCI 5145; assembly: GCA_033439405.1. Classification (NCBI taxonomy): domain Eukaryota; kingdom Fungi; phylum Ascomycota; class Sordariomycetes; order Hypocreales; family Nectriaceae; genus Fusarium; species Fusarium sp. NFCCI 5145. Next base: position 5,230 of record JAWDHB010000319.1, read on the forward strand.
AACCCCCCGATAGCGAAACAGCTGCTTGTCTATCCTATGCTTGACGATCGAGACCATGTTGAAAAGGACGATCCAATTCTTGACCTCATGGTATGGAAACCTGATGGCGCAAAACTTGTGTGGGATGTTTATGCCTCCAAAGTTCGAGAGGGCGATGATCCGCAAGCGCTGTCTTATGCGATTCCAGCTCGGGCTGCAACTCTGCGGGGCTTGCCTTCTACATACATTGATGTTGGCTGCCTAGATCTCTTCAGAGATGAGAATTTGGAATATGCTAAGAGATTGGCAAACGATCATGTTGAAGTAGAATTTCATCTTTGGCCAGGATTGCCGCATGGATTCGATGGTATGAGGGAGATTAGCTGGTTTTCCAGATGCCAAGAAAGTCGCATTAGTGCTTTGAAGAGGATGTAAACTCGTCAAGCGGATTGAATAGAGCTTCTAGGTGAGCCAGATGTGTTTTTACAGACAAGCCTTGAGGCAAAGTTCGTCTTCTCACCTCAACTGAGAGTCGAGCATCCAAAAGTATCGTACTACTTGTATAAGATGCTGTACTACGAGCACGCCTCACCCTACTCTATCTTGTGTCTGCTGTCACCTCAGGGTACCATTTCTGAGGGCCATATTCAAAACGCCAGGGTGCACCAAGTGCATGCAGTTATTTGCGAGCCGAAGACTGGAAAGCTGGGATTAGCAGCCTATCGGAGAACATACAGTACCCGACGTTACTATGAGTACCTGAAGCTGCTCGATACGTTGTAGATCTGATGTCACACACTGTAACAATCGATTAAGCTTAAAATCTCTCACGTATGCGGGGTTTAGAAGTGTTTTCGATGCTATAGAGTACATCTCAATTGCCTAAAACTCGACGAGCCAGCGTTTATCTTGGATCCTCTGAGATGCCCTGGCGTTTCATTCTCGAAACCACAATGGCTGTACTCTGGTGCCGTACTCTGGTACATTGTAATGCGAAGTAAAATATTTCCCTCACGTTAAGCAGTTTTCTGAGAATTTCCTCATCCATCATAGGCTTCCACATGGAACAAGAAAGATCTTGGGATCAGGGACTAGTCAACCGTTCAGAGGCTTCCATCTATGGTAGGATTGGTCGGGCTAGAATGGATGAACGGATAGGGTTAATAGGGCCGATGCAAGTAAAATGAACGATTTAGCAAGCAACTGCCAGAGCCGCGTCAATAGAAATGCGGGTGAATGTGGGGAAGAGATGGTGCAAGTGTCATCAGACGTAATAAACTCTGGCCCAAGAGTTGATAGTGCTACGCTACGGCTAATAAAGACCCCCATGGCAAAATTCCCATTGATGCGTTTTATTCTCCCTCCGGCTGATCCATCGTCGTCCCATGCTACCCCTCAATTATCGGTGAGGAACACCACCGAAGCCGAAACCCCCGGACTTTTGATCGACAGGTCCATTTGTGGGGAGCTTTGCAGAGCTATGTCATGTCATGTAATGCGGGTCATTGGTGACCGAGTTTTGGGGTGATGCTTTATGAGCACGTATATATAAGATGAGGGCACAGTACGTTGCGCATGCGAGGTTAGATACTGGTAGCGTGTGTAGCAAGTCATAATGAGGCTGTTTTCGCTCTCTGCAGTCGGGCTCCTCGCCTTGACTGGCTTGTCCATCGCTAAAGAGGCTGCCGATGTTCCAATCCAGGATAATGGACTCACCAACATTGTTCAATGGTAATTGATCGACTCAATGGCCGCTATATATCTTGATACCTAACAAGTATTCCAGGGATGATCACAGCTATCTCATCAACGGTGAAAGAATCTTTGTCTTTTCTGGAGAATTCCATTACTGGCGTCTGCCCGTGTACGCTCGCTTCACACCAAAGTCTAACCACAATACTAACAAATTTCAGACCTGAACTTTGGCGAGACTTGCTAGAAAAGATCAAAGCTGCCGGCTTCACTGCCTTCAGCATCTACAACAGCTGGGGCTATCACGAAGCTTCACCCGGCGTCCTCGACTTCGAGAATGGCGCCCACGATTTCGTCTCCATCATGACCCTGGCCAAGGAGCTCGGTCTTTACCTCCTGATCCGTCCTGGTCCTTACGTCAATGCCGAGGCCAACGCGGGAGGATTTCCTCTATGGGTCACGACTGGAGAGTATGGCAAGCTTCGAAATGATGATCCTAGATATACCAAGGCTTGGTCCAAGTATTGGACCGAGATTTCAAAGATTATTGAGCCTCATCTCATCACCAACGGCGGCAATGTCGCCATGTTCCAGGTAAGATTGGAAATATTATATATTTTAAAGAAGAGGCTGACAACTGTAGATCGAGAACGAGCTGGGCGGTCAGTGGAAGAACGACGATAAGAGAATCTTGAACGAGCCTACAGCCAACTACATGCAGCTTCTCAAAGAATCTGCTCGAGATGCTGGCATTGACGTTCCTGTATTCCACAACGCTCCCAACACCGTAAGTTTGTCCGACTCATGCACTATCATTTCACAATTACTGACCGATTTACAGAGAACCTTTTCTTGGTCCAACGACTTTGAAGCCAATGCAACTGGCAACGTTGATGTTACCGGCGTCGACAGCTACCCTTCCTGCTGGAGCTGCAACCTTGACGAATGCACCGGCACCAACGGAGAATATGTCCCTTACAACATCGTCGACTACGTCACCTACTTCAACAAGCAGTCACCCGCTCAACCTCACTTCTTGCCTGAGTTCCAGGGCGGCTCTTACAACCCCTGGGGTGGTCCCGAAGGAGGCTGCCCAGGTGATATCGGTCCCGAATTTGCCAATATCTTCTACCGTGACTTACTCGCACAGAAAGCCACTGCCATATCTCTATACATGATGTACGGCGGAACTAACTGGGGTTGGTTTGCTTGCCCTGTTGTTGCGTCTAGTTACGATTACTCTTCACCTATTTCTGAGAACCGTGCAATCTGGGATAAGTACTACGAGACCAAGTCACTGACTCTGTTCACCCGAGTTGCACACGATCTTACCAAGACCAACCGAGTTACCAACAGCACGTCTCTTTCAACCAACGATGATATCTTGGTCTCTGAACTTCGCCATGAGGATAATGGCGCTGCTTTTTACGTTGCCAGGCACGACAACTCACCTTCGAGTACCAAGGAGACCTTTAAGGTTCATGTAAAGACCTCTGAGGGCAAGCGTAAGTTCTGAGGCTTCTGGTTCAGCGTCTGTATACTGACAACTTGAAGTCACAATTCCTCAGAATGATGGTCACATTACCATCAACGGCCACCAATCCAAGGTAATCCCAACCGACTTCCACTTCGGCAAGAAGACACTTCTCTACTCCACTGCCGAGGTCCTCACCTACTCTATCATCGATAAGAAGGAAGTCATCGTTCTCTGGCTTCCTGAGGGCGAGCACGGAGAGTTCACCCTCAAGGGACACACTGAGCTCAAGCATGACAAGTCTCTCCAGGGCATCAAGTTCAAGGCAGGCAAGAAGAGTGTTACCGTTAATTATACTCAGAGAAAGGGTCTTTTCACTTTGAATATGAAGGACGGGTCTACCATTGTATTGGCTGATCGAAAGACTGCCTACAAGTTCTGGGCCCCCACGCTGGACAACGATCCTTTTGCTCCCGTCAATAAGACAGGTAAGTTGTAATAGACCGTGAAACACGTTTATACCCGACGACTGACTTTGGAAGTTCTGGTCCATGGACCCTACCTTGTCCGCCACGCCACTATCAAGAACGGACAGCTCAATATCCAGGGAGATCTCGACATGTCCACCGACATCACAGTCTTTGCTTCCGAGTCCCTCAAGTCCCTTGCCTGGAACGGCGAGAAGGTCAAGGTTTCGTCTAAGGAAGGTCACAAGTACACGCTCAAGATCAAAGGTCCCTCCAAAGTCAAGCTTCCTAAGCTTGAGTCGTGGAAGTACGCCGATAGCTTGCCTGAAATCAAGTCCGACTACAAGACTTCGTCTAAGACCTGGGTTGGTACGTATTGGATACTTCCCGTCAATCTTTCTGATATTGATATCTTGCAGTGGCCAACAAGAAGAAGACCACCAACGCAGTCCTCGTTCCCGACCAGAAGAACCCCGTTCTTTACGTCGACGAGTATAAGATCCATTACGGCAATCACATCTACAGGGCAACTTTCCCCACCACCAGCTCTGCCCCCACTGGCGTGTATTTAAACCTCACAGGTGGTATGGCCTTTGGCTACTCTGTCTGGTTGAACTCGGATTATATCGGTTCTTACCTTGGTGAAGCCACGACGGGCCACTCGGGACAAGAGTTCTCTTTCAAGAACGCCACTCTCTCTAAGAAGGAGAACGTTCTTGTCGTCTTGATGGACAACTCTGGCCATGATCTTCGTGATGGTGCCCTTGATCCTCGAGGTATCACTAACGCTACTCTAATTGGTCCTGCCAAGGGTGGCTATAAGTTCTCTGAGTGGAAGATTGCTGGCCATGCTGGGAGTGTTAAGGGGGAGGTCATTGATCCCATCCGTGGACCCCTCAATGAGGGTGGTCTTTATGCTGAACGTGTCGGTGCTCATTTACCTGGCTTCTCTGAGAAGAACTGGAAGTCATACTCTGCTAAGCAAGGAACTCTCGTCAACCCTTCGTCCGGAGTCCGCGCCTACAGGACCACGGTCGATCTTGATATTCCCAATGGTCTGGACGTTGGAATCTCATTCAAGCTTACAGCGCCCACCAACACGACCTTCTCTCCTACCAAGAAGGGCTATAGTAACCGCGTCAGAGTTCTTTTGTTCGTAAACGGCTACCAATATGGTCGATCCAACCCTTACATCGGCAATCAGATTTCCTTCCCTGTTCCTCCGGGTGTTTTGAACTACAGTGGGGAGAATACCATCGCCGTTACGGTCTGGAGTCAGAGTGCTGAGGGTGGCGAGGTTAAGGTTGAGTGGGAGGTTGACTATGCTCATACGTCCAGCTTTGATGTCAAGTTTGATAGCAAGTATCTCCGACCTAAGTGGGATAAGGAGAGACTGCAGTACGCATGAGGGAGTAGTTAGAGTTATGGTAGTGTTTGAATGTTAAGACGGTTAGTGATTAAGACATTAGTCGTGTTAGCTAGCCCAAAATCTATTTTCCGTGAAGCTGGTTGGGCTTGACGAAGACCCAGTTCTTGTCTGCCGTCACAGGCAACCGTTCCTCCTTCTGAGCAATTGTGAAATTCTTAATCATGCCGTTAATCTCCTCTCTGTAAGAATCCTTGCGATCAACCCATAGGTGAATACCGCCACGGGCAACGTCAACCCCGTGGAAAAGCATAGGACCATCGCTATTAGGAGTATCGCCGCCAACCAGAACAGGCTTCTTCCACTCGTCGATGTAAGTGAGAATAGCCGCCCACTTGCCCGCCTTCCAAGTTGCAGGAGCCCAAAGGTTGGGGGTCATCTTGGCGTCGAGGTTCTGCTTCTGTGTCTTTGCATTGTAGACGCCATCCTCAATCTGCTTACGAGCAGTGGTAATGTCACCCTTCTTTGTCTTGAGGATAACAGACACGCCAATAACGTTCTCAGGGGGGACGTTGTAGCCATACTTCTTGTCTGACGCAACCATTCTCACAAGCTCCTCAGACGCAGCGCTGACAACGTAGACCTTGATGCCGTTGGCCATGAGGCGGTTGTACAGCTCAACCTGGCCCTCGAAAACCTTGGGAGGAGAGACCTCATCAGAGACGACCTTGCCGTCCTCAAAATAGGTGACGGGGATTGTCTTATTGTAGGCCATCAGATCATCCACATAGCCCTTGAGCTCGCGCAAAGGGAACCCGCTGAAGACCTCGACAGCCCAAGGATAGCACACGGCATCCTCAATGGCACAGAGGCGCAGATAATAGCTGTACAACGATTCCTTGTGCGTTTTGGTGTCGTTGAAGGGAATGAGTTTCAGAGCAGGGTCCATGGTATCTCGTGTAAGAATACCTTTGTTCTCAAGATAAGGAAGAAGCGACTCCTCCAAATCAAATTGATAGCTGGTGTTATCCATATCGAAGACAGCGTAGCGTCCATTGTTCGCATTTGCAGCGATCATTTTGTTGAGAGCTTTGGCGGCGTGGGGAGGCCAATGCTTGAGCTCAGGACCCTTGAGCTTGACGCCATAGTTGCCATAGGAGGGCGCGGCAACTGAGGGAGTGCTCAGGCTTGTCAGCCAGAGGGCATTGACAACGAGATTGGTGCCGAGTCTCATGTTGAGTTGAGGTGAGAAGTGAAGAAGGTGAGAAACCTGATTCAAGGGCTGCTCGTTCAATCAGGGACTCGAGAGGTAATTAAAGACGCCTACAGAGGGCGTCCAAACTTGGCGGCCCGACATTTATCCCATCTCATCCATGTGAAGTTACCGATAGGGTTACACGAGGTAATATCCGGTGGTTGGACTGGCTCGACGATCTTGCACTATTTTGTCAGGGTACCCCGCTGACACGTTTTATTGAGGGGTTTAGTCGCGGTGAAGCAATCCATTACGAATTTAAGATAAAGGTCAAAAGAGCTTGTTTTTATTTGGTGGGGGTCTCGACTGTTTGATGCTGTACAATTGCTGGTCAATCTAATACCATTGAGGCTTCTATTCGACATGGCGTCAATAAAAAATATGCGTCACTCTGGCACCTGAGGGTGGTGATGTCAGCCACTTTCCTCTCTAGGCCAAGCACCCAAGTACAGGGGAGTGTTGCAATCAGTTCAATAAGAGCAAAGATCAGCGTCACCCCCAAAGTCAAGTCAACCCTTTTTAGTGGATGAAGCAGGGAAACAGGAAGCAACGGCAATCGGCATTCACATTTCAAGACCCCAAATCGTGAAACGTGCACGATAATGAACAAGCATTACGGATACGGACCCTTCCGATGTACGGATAACACTGAAGTGATATAGAAGCTAGCAAGCAAGGGCTGACAGTTCAGTCCCCTACTCTGCTTATCGCAGGAAAAATACTTGGAAATGCGTCCATGCAAGGGTCCCTAGGTTTTACCGAAGTAGTTCAACAGTGTGTTCCCCTGCTTGGGAGCATCCTTGGCCGACTTCTTCGGCGTGCCCGGTGGCTTTTTGCCAACTTCAAGCACCTCCATCAGCTCTTCAAATTCGGCCTTCGCAACAATGCCACCGCTTGCTTCTTTGTGCCCACGTGCAAAAGACTCTCCTAGTCGCTCTCTCAATGTTGGGTCTTTTGCTCGAGACGCTTCTTCCCGAAGAATCTCAATGATGTTAACCGGCGGGTCTTTGCCCCTGGCACATCGAGGGACCCGGCATGAAAAGTTGACCATGCCTGGTAGATATCCTTCGTTGGCTACCAGCACAACTTCAAGTCTTCCCGAGGTCAAGTGACCTGCCCAGCGCGTTGCAATGACAGGATGAACTTGAGCTTCCGAGTTGATACGGAACACCGCAATTCGGCCGTCAGCAGAAAACTTGGGTGCAGTGTGAGTGCATCTCTCGACTTCCGCATTTACTTCGGCTCTAGCTTTGAGTAGAGTCTTATCCTTGAGGAGCTCCTTGGGGGATGAAACTGCAACCAATGCTTTCCAAGCCCCCGGCACGTCATAACTTGCCGTTCGGCGAGGAGCGTTGATGAGTGACACAGCGTCATTGATAGCCTTTTTGGTATACATCTTGAACGTCGCTTTCATATCTGGAAAAGGCGGTTCCCATTTGAGAGTGTTGCCGAGATCCCCATGCGTTCCCACAGCGCACAACCAATCGCACGCTTCGTGAACACCTTCGTGTAAGTCGCGGCAGATGAGGTAAGTCAGTAACGAGCTTGTAGCTACTGGTGGACAATTGCATGCAGTAACAAATGTGGCATTTTTGGGATGGTCTTTGTCTTCTGCATGGTGATGATCAATCACCAAGGCACGATGAGGTTCGTCGATGAGGGGCGGTGACTCTCGTGAGCCTTGGTCGAGGACAAAGATGAATGCTGGCTTGTAAGAGGCCATTTCTTTACGTGATTCTTCGTCGTGAATATTGTGACCCTTTTTCAACACATAGACAGATATTAACTCGGGATCAAGGCCGAGTAATATCAGGGTCCTCCGCAGGATGGCCCCGGAAGTGAGGCCATCGGCATCTTTGTCCGGAATAATAAGAGCTTGTTGAGAGGCAGCAACGCTGTAACATTCTTAGATGAGAAAGAGTTCTCAATGGAATACGTCTTCATTCAAAGGTATTGGCACAGCCAGGAAGAAGAGTTACTTACCAATCACGTATAAAGTTTCTTGCTGCCTCAATCTGATCCTTCGGCGCTGGCCATATGATCTCGCCATCACTGTCTCTCCGTGAGGGTGTTAGGTGATACTCAGGTATACTTGGGCTCGGTTTTGAAGATCGAGACTTTTTGGGGTTTGGCGTGCTTGCTTTGAAGCTCGCAATGGCTGCACTTCGCTTCATAGCGAATTGTCTGATGATGTTGAGGGATGGTTGATTCCTGCGGAATATGAAATAGGGAGATATTTGGGTTCTTGAAGTCAATACGACTGAAGGTATTGATGCGAGGGGACGCATGGTGTATGCGGCTAAGGTAGGTAGGTATGCGACGTCCGTCTGGAGGACATCGTCATTGGTTTGGTTTGGCTAGAAAAAAACATTGTCGTCATAGAATAAGAGTGGCCGTGCAATCCACAGCCACAGAAACTAGCCACATGATATTGCTCGAAATATTCTCGAAACGAGTCACAATACTTCATTGAACGCGAAATATTTGAGGTTTGCAGCCTAATCATGTTGGCAAATGGTTTTGTTTCTCCTGGACGTCGGCCAGTCTCGAATTTCAGTCACAGGTCTCGACCTCCGGGGATATACGACGCCGCTGAAGCCATCGAGGAAGAGCAGTCGAGGAAAAGCCAACTTCACTTGGTGATCAAGCCCCAAGCTCGCTATGAAGTGCGTGTTGACATCTATTGGTTTCCCAAGACTTGTGTTTGAACGCATGCGGGAAGGCTGTTTTCGGGAATGCGGATCGGGCGCTAAGCCCCTGAAACTCTGTCACCGAGAGACATGCTATCAATTGGATGACCGACAGACTAAGGAATGTCTAGATACAAGGCTTTCTACTTTCATCTTTCAAGAGCACATATCTCCAAGCCACCATCGAGAAGATGAAGACAGTGGCTGAAGCTTATCGCCAGTTTCAGCTCCTAAGATCATAGTGTCAGGGGCCACGATTTGGAATGCCCTGGATATCTGCTGCCAAGTTTTGTTCCTGATTATTTAAAGAGCAGCTTGCGCACCTCTCATCCTTATGTGACCTATACTAGATCTCTAACACATTATACCACAGTCAAGATGAAGTATTCTGTCCTCGTTTTCCTACTCTCCGCTGTTGGAGTTGCCGCCCAAGCAGCAAGCTGCAGCGAAGTCGATTCTTGCCTCAAGGCGGCACCCAAGGACGTGAGTTGGTCTTCTCAACCAATGCAGCAATAGCTAACAGTTGTCTTCAGCCTGGTGCCTGCGGTTCTAACGAGCGATGCCTTTGCGGAACCCATAAAGAGATTGCAAAGTAGGTCTAACCTGGAGACTCTGGATGCTTGATTCATGCTAACGAGGCTATTACTAAAGTTGTTTTGTTAATTGTGAATACGATTCGAGAGCGAAGACATATGAGGATGCTGTAGAGAAGTATTGTGCTGTATTTAGAACCAGAAAGCGATCTAAATCCTGGTTCTGGTAGAGCTCAGTTCCTCCACTTGGTTTGGTGTTGATGGAGTCCGTACAGTAAGATAATAGCAAATGCTCAGTCCCAAGAGCTCATTATGAAATGAAATTACAAAGAGTCAAAAGTGTACGTACATGCAGCGATTTGACGCAAGCAACAAAAAACAAAAAAAGAAACATTCTGTGTATCACAGATGGCTGGAACTCTCCCGCCGGGAATTGAACCCGGGTCTCAAGCGTGACAAGCTTGCATACTGACCACTATACTACGGAAGATAAACAGGCTAAGCCTGCTGTAGTGAGTTCGATGTCTGTAATTGCAAATTTGTGGATTATATACCCTTCTCCCCACTAGATCTCGAAGCTCGTAAAACCGACGCTGACTAACTTGGTCATCCAATCAGAGCAGCGTTCATGGTAAATCCTTTTCCGGCACAGCTGATGACGCGGATTGGACCTGACACTATTCCCATATTGGTTACCTAGCTTCGCGAGCCACCCTGGATTTTATCATGGATCTCGGAACCTCGGAGCTAGAAAGATATATATAGAGTTACCGGATGCTGAGATTGAAAGAAGAGAAACTTCCATTCTCAAGTTATCGGAATTGTTCAATTTAATTTATTTTCTAGTTTTCGTTCTATTATCATCATGGTAGATTCTACCGAACCAGAGTCACGGCGTCATACTGCCCATAAAGTGTTCGAAGAACTCGGTCTTGTCTCGCTCTATCGTTCCACCAAAGATGTCAAGATCCTCTGCGCACAGAGGTTTATTCGGCTCTTTGCATATGGTGGATCTACTCTTGTTCTTGTTGCCTTTTTGCGAGAGCTTGATGTATCAACCACTCGGGTCGGCCTGTTCATGACACTGACCCTGGTTGGTGATATTATTATTAGCTTTCTGCTTGCACTCTTCGCTGATGGTGTCGGCCGACGTGCTGTTCTGGCTTTGGGGGCAGTCTTGATGACTGCTAGTGGAATTGTGTTTGCCACGTCTAGCAATTACTGGATATTGCTGGCTGCCGCAATTCTCGGCGTAATTAGCCCAGGGTAAGTCGTGGATGAACACCAAATTCCTCCTGATGCTGACAAGACTCGCAGTGGCAACGAGATTGGACCTTTCCGTGGTGTAGAGGAGAGCATAATTGCGCATCTCACTGATGCAGCTAGGAGAGGCGATGTCTATGCTTGGTACAGCCTCTTTGGTACTGCTGGCGGCGCTTTCGGACTCTTGACTTGCGGTTGGGTCATCCACCACATGCGTGTCAACCTCGGCATGGATGTAATCCAAGTATATCGAATCGTATTCTACGGATACTCTGCGATGGGAGTACTGAAGTTGATTTCGGCTATCGTGTTGAGTGCTGCCGTGGAAGTGCATCACGAACCCGAGCAAGAATCGCCAGCATCAACTACAAACAACGATGAACAGGCGCCTCTCCTCCCCGGCAACAACCAAGATCAAAATGTAGATCAGTCTCAACCGAAGAAGCAACTACGAGCTCGAATTTCTCGCGAGAGTATCCCAACTGTCGTGACTTTGTGCACTCTGCTGGCTTTGGATAGCTTTGCTTCAGGACTTGCACCTCTGTACGTTTCGTCATCTAATGATTGATCTCTGTGCGAAAGCTAATGATAACGGTAGCTCATGGATCACATATTTCTTCAAATCTCATTACCAACTCGAAGAAGGAAAGCTTGGATCAATATTCTTCACGACTAGCATCATCGCCGCTGGATCGATGCTGGTGGCATCATCACTCGCTAAGCGGTTTGGCAACGTCCGAGTAAGTACTCTGTAAACTCCTCCGACCACCAAATCTTGAGACTAATACTTTAGACCATGGTCTTTACCCATATGCCGTCCGCGGTTTTCTTGGCCTTGGTCCCCATCCCCAACGAAGTTCATCTGTCGGTTCTCTTCCTCATTCTTCGCTCCTGTACCCAGTCCATGGATGTTGCACCACGCTCAGCATTCCTTGCCGCTATCATACTTCCAAAGGAGAGAACTGTCGTCATTGGTCTTATCAACGTAGCAAAGACCACTTCTCAGAGCTTGGGACCCCTCATCACTGGACTGCTGGCGGATTCAAACTATTTCTGGGTTTCTTTCATCATGGCTGGATCCCTCAAGGTTTGCTATGATCTAGGATTTCTCGGTCTTTTCAAGCACCACGAGCATGCCGAGGCAAGGCGGAACCGCCATGAAGATGAAGGTTAGCGGTTCAGGTGTTCGGCATGGTATCCTCTATACCCAGTTGGGAGAGAAAAGGAGTGGTGTATTAAAGTCTGATTTGTAATAAAGGGTCTACGAATTTAGTAGTCGCGAGTATAGTTGGGTTACTCATTATTTTGTACGATACGATCTAATTATATCCAAAAAGAAACCATTTCTGTCCAGATTCCTAGTACATACTTCCTCCTAAAGCCTCTGCATTAATATGGGATCTCTCGCCAACCGCCTTCTTCACAACCACGACAAGTTCATCAAGACTGCTCAAAAATCGCACAAACGCATAAACAGCTGCGGACCACTGTCTTCCCTCTTGCCTAGCCAGGTATTCTTTCACATTATCCTCATCTTGAACCTCTCCCCGCCACCGTCTGAATTGCATCGCCCTGCCCACCAACGGTGTTGGCAAAATTGCTGGAAGTGGTTCTCCAGAGATCAACGAATGTTGAAGGAGCGTCAAGGTTGACATCAGATCAGCAATCACATTCTCATCGCCTGCGCTTACGCGATGCAAGAACCGTTCGCGGACTGGGAGCGGTAATTTTGTGACAGTAAGACTGAACTGCGCAAGAAAGACATTGAGATTGTTGCATAGATGAGTCGCGCGACTGAGAGTTTCGGTATCGATGTTTGAGGTTGTGAATTCAAACTTGGTCTTGCGAATGGGAATAACGATGGAGTTGAGTAGCTCTTCGGATGTTGTGGCTTCTTTCTCTATGACCTCAACAAAATCTTCGGGAGGCGAGCGCCAGACTGATACAAGGAGGGCGTAGCGATCTCTGATGCTCGAGAGGTGACTAGATAGAATCTGCCGGTAATGTCTATTTCCAGAGAGGGGTCGGGGAAGAAGCGAAACGAATACAGCTGCACCAAAACCAATAAGAACGAGAAGAATTCGCCGCCAAAAGACCTCATATCCTACTCCTGGATTTCCATAGCTGGGAATGTGCGTATCAACCCAGCTATATGACATGACCATATACATGGTTGACGTGAGCATGATACCAGCTGCCATGTGCTCTGGTGGAGCGAACAACCTCCACCACATCATTACAACGATGGCGACGGCCATGATGGCAGCTAAGCCATATGGGTTTCCAGGACCATTTCCGGATCCGATGTACCAGCACAGAAGACCGAGAACACCCCCAGCAACGGTACCGAGAGTACGAATGAGGATCCCTGAGTTGAAATCGGACATGTAAGGCTCGAGAGCCATCTGGGCCATGATCAAAGCCCAAAGTCCCTTTTCTCGATAGTAAAAGCCAGAAGATGAGGGAATGACCGCGGGGACCGCAAGGGCAATAGTCAGGACTAAAGCACGTAAGGCATGCAGGCCCTCAACGTTGGTGAAGAATTCGATCAATGCCAGGAAGATGAGACTCGATTTACTGCGCTTGCGACTCGTCGGTTGCTGCATGCTTTCCAGAATGGCGGCTGCTGGTTTATCACCCTCGGGCTCTTCCTTTCCTTTGGGCTTCTTGCTGAAGAGTCCTCGTTTCTTTTCGGGCTTGGATATCACCGACATAGTTCGGGCCAGATCCGTAGAGTTGGGAATTGTTGAAGGTGGTGCGTCCTGAGAGAAACCTAGCGAGAAGATGTTCTGGAGACCTTTGGGAAGCCATACCCGTTTCTTGGTTCTGACTTTTTCGATTTCAATAGCCCTTTCAAGGACGGCCGAAATGTTCTTAGAAAGGCTTATCAGACGTTCTTGATAGAGGAGGCCAGACATCAAACCGAGAAGAGGAGGCGCACCATGGTTATCGTATATGATCTTGCCATCAGCATCAAAAAGATGAGCATGAGGAGCAATCAGTTGCTCCGCAGCCGTATCCTCGAAGTCTTCAAGTGCTTCCTGTAGAGTTTCAAGAATGTTCTCGTGCTGAGGCACAGAATCGTCCTGCGAAGCCCCCGATAACGCCTGAATGATTGCCTCAATGCTTTGGTCCAGAGTTTTCAACAAAGGAGTAGTGCAAGAAGACAAGGCATCGATGGTCTTGATTACCATCTCTTCAGTGCCAGGGTGTCTCGTGATCTCACGCAGGTCGGCCGCTTTCGCAATATGGTACGCCAGTGGATGCTTTTCGTTATCGGAGTTCTCGAGCTCCTCGGCAGCTTTCGTCAGAGCAGCATCCTTCTCAAACATCTCTTCGCGGGATATTGACAGCTGTAGCAATTCTCCAAATGATACCAGAACTTGTCGTAACGGCTCTTGGAAAGATTTGATATCTTCAGGGCTCCATTTTCGATACGAGAAGTCCATTGGCAAAAACTTGATGGAGGTTTCTATGCTCTTGAATGACACAGTCAACCCACCCTTGAGTCCCTGCAGCCGCTCCGGGTCAAACCTGGTTCTTGTGCTGAAGTGCCAACTCAGAGCCTTGACGTAGCTGTTCATCGGACGAAGCAGGTCTGCCATGCTTCCTAGGGTGATTTGTGAGGTGGACTGAGGAAATAGCACCAAGTTGCAAACCACGCCAACGCCAACTGCGATGGCGCTGGGTAGGATCAGGAGTTTCGGAATAGTGCCTTGGAAGGTTGGGATCAGTGGTGCAATAGTAAGATAGATGTCTGAAATAATCAGGGAGAACATGGTTATAAGCATCAAGTTAGGGGCAGCAACTCGCAGACGAGACTAGAGAGGGTTGGTTAGTTATAGGCTCACTCTAAGACAAGGGCCTTGCATTGACTTACCATCAAGTATACAAACAATCCTATCATGCAGAAATACGTGACCGTGACGCGGGTATCAAGCATGAACCCTTCGTAGATGGCAATCTGCTGGTAGGTAGCTTGGCCAGAAGCTTGGTTGACATTGGTCGTGTTCTGGGGCGCCGATTGCTGCAACTCAGCATAGCGTTGCTGTAAGTCAGCCTGGGGTCTTGTCGCCAAAGCAGCCTTCATGGTGATGACTCCCCAGGCCCAGCCCAACGCCATGCCAAAGCAGATCATGACACCAGCTGCGAAATGGATGAAGACCACGCCAGATGGCGGCATAATAAACAGAACAACACTAGATAGAGTCTGGTTAATGCTTGCTTGGCTGCAGGAGAATTGCACACATCGAAATCTCACCATCCGAAGAATGCCGCTTGGCCGAGAACCCGCAGCGTATCACTGATGTAGATAAAGAGCGTGAGGATCCAAACGGCCATAGAACACTTGAGGAGAATCTTTAGGTCTTTGGCATTGAAATGGTCCAGCCACGCGGGAAGTCTCTTGGGGTTGTTGAACGCGTGAAAAGACGCCTCCTCGTCCCCCATAGAGCTCTCCTCCTTCGTTTTAGACCGCCCAAGCCTCATTTTTGGCTCGGCCGACAGTGTTTTTTGCGGTGTTTTGATGATGTTTTTTAAAGTTTGAGGAATGTTCAATGGGATCGCCTGGAGTGAGGCGGGAGTGGCGCTTATTTAGGCGGTTAGTCATGCTTTCAGGTGTGCCTGTGCCTGTGCCTGTGCCTGTGCTTGTCCTCATTTCGTATTACCTGCACTAGGACGAAAGGGTATCAGATGTCTTATCTAAACGCTTGGTCCCTGCGACGTAAGATCGCGAGAATCCTACCAGAATTCGCATTGGCAGATCTGCCACTGTAATTTCCTTTTGCATCTATTGTCATTTTTTAGATTGAGAACTGTAACTTATTAGCTCATTACAGTGTGGCTGAGCCTCTGAGGAAAGTTGTTGTTGGCTTGACAAGGGTGCGTCTGACCATATCCCTGCACGCCAAGGGTCAACGCGGCCATCTTCACGTGGGAAAAAATTGGAAAACAATTGATTATCATATATAAAAATTGACTGCATAGACTTGCCATGTGCTTTATTATTCCTTCATCATTTATTCTCACGAAAGATCTGTTAGTCATGTTCTATTTCGATCACAGTTGAGCTTAAAAAAGAGAGACGTTATAACAAACAACCCCCGGGAAGTAAATAATTTCAATAACAATCACCATATAAACCGAAGTTTCAAAAATCAACTGTTGGCAATAACTCCTTGGCTTTCTCAATCTCCTAATGTAAGGCCCATTGAATTATTTAGATCGACAGTAATGACCTCAATCTTGGAGCATTTTTATACCATTAGTCTCTGCCAAAGTTGGTGCCGGCTAATATAGGGATATGTTTCTCTACATGAACGTTTTCTTTTCAGCATCAGTCACTTTAAGCTCCGTGCAGATGTTACTAGTTAATAGCGTTTTCTTTTGGAGCATATAAGAATTTAAGCACTGAACATTAATAAAGAACACATCTGTGCAAATGATACGTTCCGCATCTGCTCGCACTCCCAGCCTAGGTACAATAGGTAATAGGAGGAGGGGTTATTTCTTCTGGCTCAGGTTCCGAGAAGCAATTGCCTTGCCTCTAATTTTCGGCATAACAATCAGTTCAGTAGACTCACTGCCGGACCCCCAAATCCTTCGTGATTTACAAGAAAGTGCAAAATATGAGGTTACGGCGATACTGGAATTGAGGCTGTAGTCTAGGCCTGATCTTGAGTGCGGGGTTGAGACTCAGCTGAGATCAGAAACGCCAAAGCACATCCGATATACCGAGCAAAGGCTTACCACGTAAGCAAGTAGCATATTGTGTAACTAGAGGCTTGCATACGCAACTGCATTTCACCAATTATCACAGAAAATCTCAGCCTCTGTGATGCGATTCTTAGCAGTCAGGAATCAGAGGTCTGTCATGGCCAGTCAATAAAGGAATGTGACAAGCCAAGCGCAAAGACCTACCATGGTTGAACATCTTTCACATGTTGATGGGATCAACTTGTCTAAGGCAAGTGGAATTCTTTGTTCAAGGGAAGTTTCTTGCAAAAAATACGAATCAGTGGAGAGGCCTTGCGTATAAGAAGGCCAGTGGTTCCATATGAAGAACTCCCTTCTCATCTCGAAACAAACGCAAATCGATCACTTGAATTCAATAACACACTGAAACCACTTCTTCTAAAATCTCATATCCCTTTTCAAACATGTCTGCTGAACACCAAGGACCCTTTACTCACCTTCAGCTGGTCCCAGCAGAGAGCGTCTCTGCCAACTACGATAACGAAGCTGGCCTCCTGCTTCTCAAAGCTTCTGGCAAGCATGTGGACTATACTAGAGACATTCACTTCTTTCGCAAGCCCTTTGCCGGTGGACTTCTTTTTGATCTCCAGGGATGGGTAGGACCCGTCATCCGTGGGGAATCTCCTTACCAGGCCACGGATGGCTTCAATATCAAACTTCCCAGCCCAACTGATCCGTCCAACACTGTTGTTATCGACGCCGAGAACAAAAGATGGGTTGTTCCTATCCAATACAACAAGGCGCCTCCTCAGAAGCCGCAGGACACCAATGGCAAGGCACACTCTGATCTGCCGAAGACCAAGGAAGTCTCTGGAAATGACAAGGTTACCGTCTATGATCATATGCCTTTCACCATTCATCAAAGTGACTCTTTCACGGGCAAGGGAGGTTCTATAAACGTTGGCTTTGATAAGAAGTATGTCGAACTTACCAATGCCGGTATTGCCGGTGGGAAGATTGAATGGACTTTCAATCCTCTGCAGACGGGTCACACTCAGGTTGTCGTGTTCGTGGGCCAGCAGAACCCCCCATACGTTTATCGTATTGTCCACGATGTGAATATTGTTCTCCCCGGTATTGGCAAGTCTGTCACGCCCAAGACCAAAGTGTCTTTCTCCGTGGACTCGGCCAACGAGGCCAATGGTTCTACCAACAACTCTACAGACTATGTTCTCCAGAATGGCGCCCCTAAACTTGGCCTTTCTTTGTCATGGGATGCATTCATTAATGTCGGGATCAATGCGATCCAGATGAAGTACTCCGATGCCAAGTTGCTAGAGGTCGACGCCAAGCCTTTGAGCAACAAGCCAGTTAAGAATGAATGGGAGCTTGTCAACAACCGCATCGTCTGCAGTCTCCCCGGAAACAAGACGGCCATCATTGAATCCAAGGGTTGGGGTCAGTTTGGTAATGTCCAAACTATTGACTCTCCGTTCTTGGGTGATGCCGTTATATCTTGGCCCGTTTCTCTGGATATTCAGGATGCCTTTTCTATCCTTCGAATGGCAGGCTACAAGCAGGGAGTCAAGGCAGTTACTTTACGTCAGCCTCTCTATCCTGGAGATGGTCAGCCTTTCTACATCTTCAGTATTGGTAATGAGTTCATCGCGGTTGGTGTCGACGACAGGACGATCCATGACTTCGGTGTCCAGCAGCACATAATCCAGAAAGCTTAGTTCATACAGTGCTTTCTTCTGGACTACAACTTATATTTCTCCTATACTGAAACAATTTGGCCACAGTTTAACTCCCTTAATACAAACATTCTGATCTAAAATATTATCAAGTACAGCTCCTTCAAATGTGTTAACTATATAAGCCTGTTCTCCCCGTGCTGTCCTAGATACCAAGTGACAAATTCTACGATGCCTTCTCGGATCTTTTGTGTCCTGGGTTTGTATCCAAGTAACGACCTGGCCTTTGAAATATCGGCGTATGTTACAATCATGTCCCCTGCCTGTTGGTCGCGCCGATCAATGATTGCCTTCCGACCCAAAGAGGCTCGATAATAATGAAGTCAAGCATAATCTCTGGTAAATAAAGTAACAATAAGTCATTACAGCTTCCCATCGAATTACGAATGCCCTTCTATACTCTGATACCTCAAATAACTTGTATATTCCAGTGGCCGGGCCTTAAGATTCAGACCAAACATCGGCGTCATTAGCGGTGTAACTGCTGATCCACCCCAGGCTGATCAATGCTGAGTCAAGTTACTTATTGCATTGTCTTCGGCCCCTAGAGACCAGAAGTCTTTCAAATAGTATCGGGCCAATCGAATAGGTGTAATTCAAATCTAAACACCCCGTCGAATATATCTCTGTGGCGGAACTCTATTTTTATTGCATTTCGCTGGTATAATGGCGCGCTTACTATGAAAATCTAGAGACTAGTTCTGGAGTCCAAATTGGTCTCCTTAAGGATGTCAATTCCCTGGCAAGACAAGATATGCCCCAAATCAATATTCTAGCAGCAGTCATAGTAAACATGTGGACTTTTATGAGCTCGACTCTTGCATCAAGTCGCCTTTCTTTTGGATTCGAAACTGTAAAGCCAAGGTTTATTAGCATTCGGGCCAATTCTTGAGTCGCCTATAGTCAACGCCAGTTACGAATTTTGAAATCAATATGGAATTGCAGCCTGAGTCTGAACATTCTCCGGGATATTTATCAGCTCTGATAAGAGGAGCGAATTAGACTCAAGAGAATCGGCTCAGGTGACACAGATAAGCTTATCAGTCGCCTGATCCTTCCAAAGACAGTCTAGCGCCCTTTCTAGTCTTATCTATCCTCCAACTATTCGCCTCCCCATCCATCCCCGCCTCGCTCTCAACAACAAATGACATAACCCCAAAGCAACATGTTTTGCTTTGTTTTGTCTCTAGCTGGCAAACTGCATTCCCTGTGATGCCACCTCAGCGTCGATCATGGGTAGGTTGCGCGAGGTGCAAGAGTTTCAAAAAGAAGTGCACTGAGGAGAGACCCGTCTGTAAGAGATGCCAAACTGCTGGGGCAAAATGCGAGTATGGAGTCAAGCTTCGCTGGGGAGGGAGGCCTTTCAATCGCTCGCCTTTTGGGGAATGTTTGTTGCAGAATGAGGGCAGTGTTCAGAGACTAGGTATGACTTCTTCTTTCATCTATGATTCTGCTCTGTATGCTGATTGGTTTGTCTCAGATTTAAACAAGAAAAACTTCATATATGTTTCTCCTACTACTCCTAATCCCACATCCAAAGTTGCATCGCCGCCTCCTGGACAGAGTCTCAATGAACCAGAACCAGAGCCAGAATGGATACCAACTTCTCCGTCAGAGACCTCCGAATCTTCTCAGCTTATTCTCAGTCAGCAACAACCGTCAATACCTCCTCTAACCCCCTCCGTCGAGTTCTTTGGCCATCTATCTCCATTACACAGATCAGGTCTTCAGTACTTCACAGAAAGAACGGTCAGAGCTCTCGCCCCTCATCCTCAAATATTCGATGAACTATGCGAACTCATCCTACCAATGGCCGTCTTCAACGAACCCTTACTCCAGGGCATTGTTGCACTCGCAGCTACTCACCGCCTGGCTACGTGCAAGACAAGCGAAGAACAGAACGCCCAGACCCTCATCGTCGCCGGCTTCCAAGCTCTGAGTTCCAGATCTCTTTGTCAAAAGCTTTCAGAGTGCGCTGAAGATCAACAGCTCATTCCCCTCCTCGCCGCGGCCAGAGCCTTGTTTGTATGCGAAGTTTTTGCCAATGAGCCTAGCGCAGATCGATGGAGTGTGCACTTCCGCGGCGCGCGGGGACTCATTTCTCGGATTCAGGACAAGGGACTTTCACAGAACCCGACGGATGAATTACGATTCTTATTACGATGGTTTGACATGACGGAATCGCTGGTTTGCCATTCTGTCAGTGACCTTGCCCCTCAACAGTCGGCTATCCCCTCACCGGCAACTCTGCCATCAGAATCCGATGGCGAGCCTGTATATATCGACATGTACCTCGCACGTACCAAAGACCTTCTCGGGGTATTCAAAGAGATTGCGCGATTGTACCAAGTCAATAATAATGGGACCGCATCTGAAGCCTCATCACAAGGTGGACAAGACGATGCCGAGGTTTTGTGGCTTCTCAGCTATCTTCAAAGCATCATAGACCGAGATCAGGCAAACCCCCCTCCGGTTATGTCGATACGCGGTCGAGTTCTATCGGTTGCCGAAGTCCACGAATACAGATTGTCGAATCAGATCTGGCAGCTGACGGGCCTTCTCCTCATCCATCGCCGCCTCCTCCATGAACCGAGATCGTCAACTCTGGTTCAAGACCTTGTTAATCGTATCCTTGGGGGTGCAGAACGTATGACGCTGCGAGATGGCCTCACGCCGGTTACGCTACTTACTCCTCCCCTGTTCTTTGCAGGGTGTGATGCACTTGGTGATGATAGGCCGAGGATAAAGACATCATTGCAGGGCGTTTCTACCTCTCTTGGGCTCTTGAATACTCAAAAAGCATTGGAAATTTTGGAAGAGTATTGGGAAGCGGATCCAGGCGTCGACGATGATTTGGCTGATAGGTCGTGGCCCAAGATCACTCAGTTCTTGCCATACTGATGACAAAGTATTTTGTATAATTATCATGTATCAAACAGGGAGAGTTGCTTGATGAGTTTGGAGATTGGATAGCGTTTTATTGTAACTGCCCGCTTGTTGGTCGGGCTGCTTTGGTATTTTTCGTTCCATGTACTTAGTTCATTTCGCAAACTCTTGATCATTCGAACCCATATTATAAAGAGCCAAAGACTCACAGAAGTCATTGAATTTGACTCCACGACTCCAACTCCAAGATACAAATAAAAGCTCCGCAGGGGAAATCGTCTAAACCACATCCATCGCTCATCACAAACACCAAACTCCAGATCAAATCCCATCTATTTCGGCTTCTTCATGGCAAATATGCTCAGGAAGATGCTCCAGCCAAATCCTACACAGACCGCCACCAGAACCCGAGATCGTACAGGTACCCATAGAAAGTTGCATATGGCGACTAACGGCCAGATATGCCAACCAGCCTTGATAAGGGGCCAGAGGCGATTTTGAATGACTTCCCAAACTTGAAAGGGGTGGGAAACACGGGCAATGTTTGTGCAGATGAGAAACACGGAGCCGCTGATAGCCAGACCGATTGTTTGGTCAAGAATCAGCTTTGCCAGGACGTTGCGCCAAATAAGATCAGGGCTGATGTTGAACCACCTCTTAGTCGTCGTTCCTCTTGTATCATCGTCCTTCTTTTCTTCTACTTGCTGAATGTCTGCCTGGGCCTGAGGCAAGATCTCATTGGCTCTGATGGCATGGCCAGTAGGGAAGCAGTCCTCGAGAATAAACTGGATGATGTTGCCGACCTGGGAGCCTATGCAGCCATAGATGGCAAACTCTATGACCTGCTGCTCATCAAAGGTCGATACGCCTGGTGTTCTGAGGTGGATGATGAGCTGGGTGACAAGGTTGGCCGAGACCTTGATAGCTGTGGCCTGAAGGGCGAGGCGGAGATTGAGGGCGCGGACCATGGTGCGGTGACCCTTGGACAGAGGGGTCTGTCGGTTACGTGAAAGTCATGGGAGACCAGAAACAAGTGAATGAATGAGTGAATGTGAATGAAGCGGGTACGGGTACGGCACAGAGAGCGACAGGGCTATTGATGGTGGGTGGTGGATGATGGTGATTGATGTTGACAAGAGATGATTAGTGACAGCCTGGCTTGTCCTGTGCAGGTACCAAGCACAGCGCAAGGTTGCCCCTGAAATTTGACGAATGAGAACAGCTGTCCCTTTTGTGGGGCCTGTGATAATGACCTCCAGTGGGGGCGCAAATTAGGCGACTGGCATTGTCTTCGTTCCTTTTAAGGTTACACGGCAGATTTGAGAGACAAATAACTCAATAAATACTGTGCAAGCATCTGAGGCATTTCATCCTTGGCATCCACAAATTCCATGACAACTGCGTGATTCTGTTTCGGTGGGTCTTAAGGTTGACGGTTGACGGTTGAGAAATCAATGACCCACCAAAGAAGTGTCGCTTACCTATGGATCATCATCGCAAAAGCCTGCAACTGACCAGACATACTACCTATGTAAAATGCGGTGAGTACAATCTGGCAAATGGAAAAGAACTTCTTGTCTACAGGATTCCAACCTTGAAGGAATGCCAAGACTGTCCATTCTTCTCATCCCTTCCGACATTTGCACATGTCCCGGGTAGCTGGGTCGGATACAGCAAAAAGACAGCCACAAACAAACAACCGCCAGAAAACACTAAAAAATGTGGATAACAGTGGAATTAAACCACCGACGTTGGACGAACAGGGAATCGAACCCTGGACCACTCCCAATCGCGGCTCTTCGGAGAGAACATGCTAAGGGAGTATTATACCACTAAACCATTCGCCCGAATGAATGATTGACCATCATCCAAACAGAATGTAGAGCCTGCATTCACAAATTGTTACAGCTGAGAATCCGAGTCACTGTTCCAAGATTTCAGGCAGCGCACTTTCAAGCAATTAAACTATAGAGAGTGGGGCCGAGTTATTTAAAGCTTCTGCAAAGCAGTTAAGTTTCTGTGAGATTTTCATAAGACCTGTAATGAGCTGAGATTTGCTGCCTTTGCTTCAGCAGGCTCCTTCGCTCAACTCGGTGCCAAATTTGTAAATGCGCCAACTGCACACAGATGCAAATCAGACACAGACTGACAAAACGAAAATATAGAGATGTATCCAGATAATATAATACTGTATAGTATGTCCGTATATTTGTAACACTTGCTTGTTATACCAGTCTGGGTGGCGAGTTCTTTTCTTGCCAAAACTGGCCAGATTATTCACCAAGGATAGTAGGATTGGCAAGTCTGAAGCCAACTACTGCCTAGCACTGCAAGACTGCGACAGGGCACACTTGGTGATTCACTCCCTTGTGGAGATATCTGCCTTGGCCAAACAGCTTCCTCCAGTCTCCTCCAGTTCATCTCTTCCTTCAACATCCAATTTGACCTTGCAGGTCAGGAATGAGCCTGTAGGTTGTCTTCTCACGACACATACGCGAGTTATACTAATGTTTGCAGATAATGACGGGTTTCCCATTCTTGAAGCTCCCTAGAGAGTTGCAGATCGAGATTGTCAGCTGTGCTATCCCTCCTTTGACGCTCCCTTGCAATGCGGAGGAAGGGACTCAGTGCGATATCCCCTCCGCAGCCGAAAAGAGCTTGATCTCACTCAAGCTGTCGTGTCGCAGTATATACACGGCTATTAAGCTTCTTCGGGGTATTGGAGCTATCGCTATCTACCGACACCAAGTCTATCGATCTACGAATGCTGGCTGGGACCCTCGGGGTTGGGGTCCTACTGAGGTTCGGCGCGTCTTTCGCTTCGGTCAGAAAGACATGCTGCGAGTTTGGAATATGAGTCTGCCTGTCGCTAAAGATCGCCTTGGTGGTGGTTTGTGTCTCCCCGTTGAGAGACTCGTCTCCATCTGGACACAGAATGACAACCTGTCCCTGAGACTCATAACCCCATACGACTACTTGAGCAGATGGCCAAAGGTTCCTTTCAATACAAAGCTTAATCTCGACAAGCTTCCCTGTCTCAGTCAGCTCTACATCGTAGCGCATCAAGCTTGTCCTAATTAGTATATACCTGGCTTTGCCTTCGAAGAGAGCTTTCGTGAGACGGGCGACCCGCCAACAAAGAATATTCTTCCTGGGCGAACTACCGACGAGCGCTGGAAATTTAGGAGCATGGAATTCACTTTCCCACCATCAGCTCTGGCGGTTGTTGGTCTCCCCAGACCCGGCCTGGCGATCATGAGGCAGTGGTTTGACGGGACTTGGCTTCCCGCCCTTTCACCTCAAAGCGAACCCCTGCTCTCACTCTACGGCCACGATCACCCCCCGCAGAAATCGGAGACCTTGAGCGGATTCTTCTCAGGCTTTAGATATTTCGAAGCTACCAGAGAGGCTTGGTTCTCACCACTTTCGTGGCCGGAGGTTCGAGATGCCATCACCGTGCCAGTTGTGGACAAGCCTGAAAACGAATGGGAGCTCCACGAAGGCCTCCATGCCATGTTCATCACACGGGTCTGGATCATTCGCGAGGGCCAGAGTGCCCCTCCTGATGAGCAGCACCACCGCTGGATCAAGGTCAAGAAGCATGAGGATGGAGATCCTCGTTGGGTGAAGAACATTGAAATGACTTGGAAGGTGGTTTGGTGGAGGCTCGAGAACCAGACACATGGAGACACGCCTTATTTTCTTCGAGTCTAAACTTTTGAGCAGGCAAAGATCCTGTGCGTGGTAGCTGTGGCGATAGCTTATAGGTCGCCTTCATCATGAAAACGAGTTCGCAGTCAAAGAGGAAGTCATGTCGTATGTCGTGTCATGTAAGGGGGTTAGATACTACATAGTCATGACGAACATCTTCTCATGTGCTGCACTCAATATAGCCCCTGGATCAACTATATAACAATGCCAGTCAGTGGTCATTCAAGATTATTGATAAAAAATTGAAGTCATCCACCATTGTCACGACGGTACGGCAAAAAAACATACAACAGCGGGTATTCGCTGGTCGTCACCGACCCAACTACTAATCCACCCCTTGCGGGCTTGAATAAGGGAGAGCAGACGGGATCCCGTACTTTACCGCAGGTATGGTCGTATGTGCTTGAAGGTATCGTGGGTGAGGCCTAAGTGATTTGGTGATGGATCATGATGACTGATCTGTAGCAGTAGAACTCAACTCGATCACCGATTGCAGCGACATCAGCAAAACAGTTACTGAGTAATATGACAAAGTCTAGGTAAACGATAAGACTTTTCAAACCCGCGAGATGCTTGGTATCGAGATGCATGTGCACCAAAATCCTTCAAATCGCCAACATCAAGTCTACGACAGGAAGTGGAGAACTCAGATAAGAACTTAGCATACCTATATATACATGACTTTTCGCCGAATTTTAAGTGAGAGCTTATTTTGTTATGTGCTTGTATCTCTCGAGCTGCCTGCTAACAGAGCTGTCTCACAGGACTATCCACATTGCCAGAATACCACCCAGCAGTCCACCAACTGAACCTGGGGTGTTCATGTTGGAATCGCTACCAGTTTCGGTAGAACTGGCGCCCGAACTCGTTTCTGAAGTTGTTTCTGAAGCTGTATCTGAAGCTGTCTCTTCACTATTAGTATTGGGAGAACTAGTCTCAGAGCTTGTTTTCGATGCTGTCTGCTTGGCGCTGGCCTTGGTAGAGGTTTTTGATTCTGTGTCAGTTGCAGGTTCCGAGTGAACAGTTGCCGTTGCATCTGGATTCTGGAAATATTTCGAGCTTGCACTTTTGACCAGAGAGTTGTAGTCGGTGGCAGAAAATGGAATCTCGGTGTAGCACCTCAAGGGTTTGGGTGACCAGGTGCTTCCTGTGCAGATAGGCCAGCCTTGACAGGTGCTGAGGTCGAGTTTCCCGCCGATGCAGCAGTAGGCTGTGCTGTGACCATTGCTCTGATCATTGTGGAGGACGCCTGGGCAGTTTTTGTTGTTTTCTGGTGTGGGAATATTACTGAGTTGTCCGGATATGCCCTGGATTAGGCATGCGAGATTTATGGCGGAGAGGATGAGTTTCTTTGCTGATAACATGTTGAATGACGCTTTAAGGCGCACTTGAGCGATACAAAAAGATGCGGTTCAAGCCATAGAAGGGCCGTAGCCGAGGAATGGCGGTGCATTGATATAACCGACCATCCAAAAGCAGAGGGCAACGTCACTATATACGTGTGCACCCGAGTTGAGGCTTGAGGCCCCCTCGTCAGCACTGTGCCAGTCTAGGTAACCCGGCTTGGGCCCACAACGATGATTGGACAGTCTCAGTAAAGCAATTCGTATTCACCCCTTGAATAATGATTGCCGTTCTACCGTTCTAACATCTTATGATGTAGCGGTTTTACTTTCGTCTCTAGGCTATGGTTGGATAGATCGAAGTCCGGGAGCAACAGCTGAGACAAGTCCCGGCAACTGCCAGCCGAGATGCACAGATTGTAGGGTGCTAACCATGTTTGGTATTTCAAAGAGAGACCCTTGTCTGGAATGGACGGGCCAAACCTTAACAATATCCAACCGACAGGGAAATGACGTTAATGTCTCGGATCCTTGGGGGTTGTCAGGGCCTGAAAAGGGCCCTCTTGAACACTCCGAGACTGTGGGTTTTCTGTTCTTGATCGACAACGCACTGAGATTATCGTTAATTCTTTGGGGTGTTCGGCACTTTCGGATGCCTAGTGGCGGAAATACTCGAAACACTGAGGAATGTCATTTTGCGATTTGTCAATTGTCTCCTGTTCTAGAACCTCCACCTCTGTAACCGAATCCTTCTCAATGCCCAGCAGCTCCACGCGGCCAGAAGCCACTTTTACCCCCAAAACTAACTGCATCCGTAGCATGGCGTCCTAGCGTCAGATCGCTTTCCCTACGGGGTATTTCAACACCTTGCCCCCGTCCAACTTTGTCACGCTCCGCAGCCAAGCTTGGTCTCTGACAGCCCTACGAACCCAACTCTGTGGTTCCGATCTGGTCTGAATCTCCGTTTTTGTATGTACATGTTGCGTTTCACAGTAAGAGTCGGATCCACATGACGCGGCACGGGAGACGTATTAAACGGTGCGGCACTTGTGTCGAGCGCAAGGTTAAATGCGGTATGTCACTCAGCCAGCAACCGACCAATTGGTTGGTGTTTCAAAACTGAACTGACTGAGCGTGCAGATGAACAGCAACCTTATTGCCAACGGTGCAAAAATGCAGGTCTTGCCTGTTCAGGGTATCACAGTCACCTAAAGTTCGTTGACGAAGGCACCCGTTTCTCCCCCGCTTCCTATTCTCCACAGGCTGCTTCAAAGCCGACAACGTCAACGCAATGTAGCCGCGTTTCACCAAAGTGTGTAAAGGCCTCAAAACCCCAAATACGAAGCATTGTACCCCAAAAGGGGACTTTTTATCTTCCATACACCTTATCAAAGGTATCCCCAGGAACATCCCACTGTCACAATATATCACTCCTCTCGGAGCTCCTCACAGGCCACCAATCCGCACTGCACCAATCATGCGTGCAGGCGTTGGCCGCCGTGTATTTCGGAAAGACGAACCAGGATAGAAATGCTTTCCAGCAAGGACTTTGGCACTATTCCCATGCCCTCACCCAGCTTCGCACGGTTATTAGCGACGCAACTACCGATATCGGCACCCTGATGAGTGTTATGTGCCTCTGTGTCTATGAGAACCTCGTATTTTCTCAACCCACTGCATGGCTTATGCATTATGACGGACTTGGGAGATTAGTAAGCTTCTGTCTCCTAAGGTAGCCATGATCATCGCTTACAACATTTCCAGATGCAATCGCGAGGCCCAAAACCATGGAGAACACCAGCAGAGAGACAGATGCTTCAGTTTGCACGATATTTTATTGTGAGTCTTTACCAACCCAGACAGATAGATAAGGAAAATTTGCTGAGCCGTTGCAGATTCTTTCCGCTGGACATCGGCGGAGCCGCTGTTTTCTTGATCAGCCGCAATGGGAGAGCACGCGATGCATGCCAGAAGATGCGACGCCTGATAGGATTGATATTCTTTACGATTTGTTCGCTCGGTCACCCGGTATAGTCGAGGACTACGATCTGATAAGGCGACCCGATTGCGTGGATCCCTCAGCGCTGGAAGTTTTGCGAAACAGGACACAGGTGCTCATTGACCAAACACACGCTTGGCTTCGAGATATTCCATGGGTATGTACAACAGATCCGGTGTTGAGAGATAACAGCAGTATTCCTCTTCCCGATGACCCTATGGATTGCGTTGCTCTCGCAGTCTGCTACGGCATGCTTCTATGTCTTGTGCAGCCTTGCGAATACTTGGGAGTTCCTCTCATCCCAGGCAGTGGTCATGAGATGGAAGACTTGGCGTCGGTGACCAGGATTTTAGCCTTGGATATCTGTCGTTTCGCCAACCAGGCACTTCGCGGCGAGGGTTCAACCAACTTTGCCCTAATGTTGATATATCCGCTTCAGATAGCCTGGTTTTGTCTTCAGAATAGGGAGGAGGACCTTGGTGTTATCAGGGGAATAATGAACTCCGTTGTCGCGGATTCCCATGGATTTGAGGTTGGAAGAATAAGACAATGGGATGAGACCAGCTTGGATCAAGGCCGATATGGCTTTTTGTATTAATGATAATTCTCTCACGGAGAAGCTAATACCACTATATTCGAGCACATTTTAATCAATGGAGCTGCGACACACTTTGGATCTTCTACCATCTCTCCCAGAGAAAGGACTGCAATGTATACCAGCTGAGGCTGGATGCCATTTTAGATGCCTGCGTACAATACTACTTTGGGAGTTTGGGAATTCGCCTTAAAATCTTCAGAGTTTAGCGGTCACTACCTTTGCTCTGTAGATTTGATCTCCACCGTATATACCTTTTTAAAACATTCGAGTGTTTTGCTGGCGCTCACTGATCAAAGACGCTAGAAAGGATTGAAACAGAGCTCTCAGCATGAGAGGCGCATATTTGTCACCCTAGACGGGATGTCCGCCGTCATCTGCCAAAACTGACTTTGCGCACTGCATGGCTCCTACCAAATTACCTCGTAGTCTATAATTTCTCCAATCGCTTACTTACTGACACGCGGACAGAGAGTACTTAGTAAGAGGAAAATGAAATAATACAAGTCTGCATAAGAAATGATCAAGAGTCAGGTTCTCTTTATAGAACCGCCTCTCGATGTCAAGCCATTTTATCATAATTGGTCCGTGATTTCTTATACACACCTTCAATATCTTGAAGAGCCTTATAATATTAATATTCTTTTTTAAGTTTTTATTTTCGTATTTAAGCTCAGCTTATTAAGTGTCCTGACTATACGAAGTTTTACTTTTGCAGAACGAAAAATGGTTACGTAATTAAACAAAAAGTCTTGAATTTCTCAGCATGTGGCTCTGCTCACCGTCTTGTGTTATTATAGACGTATGTGGCTGCATCTTCAAACCTGAAATCACACCTTAACGTCGTCAATTCAATCCACTACGTAAATGACGTGAGTGGCGATGCAGCAGCACAGCAAATACTCAGCCCTAGAAGTGCAACAACATATGGAGAAATGATCGACTGATCAGCCAATCTTAGTCGGAAAGGTCGAAGGCTCAGCCCCCACCAAGAAAAGTCCATCGGATACGGATTTCCGTAGTAAATTAATCAGCGTATTTGAGGTATTTGAGTGGTTTACGAGACCCTTGTTCCACAAATCCTCCAAGGCTGATATGCAGCCTTGCTTATTACGCGCTATCTTGCCCTCATTTGGACATCGTGCTTATGCTTGAAACGGTTCTATGGCGCGCTACCCGGCTGGCTTTTCCCCGCCCAATTTCAATTTCTGCTGACCTGGGGTTGGATATAATAACCTTGTCCATTTCCCATCTGGTCATCGCGCGCGCGTGCACCAATGTTGGCTCAGGAAAATGTCTGAAAAGAGACCTATCAAACGAATTGTGGTGTTGGTTGATGGCGTTGAGGCGCGCGAGAGCAAGAGTGAGTAGTTGTCTATCTGGGCATGGGGGTTTGTTGCTAATTTACGTCAGAGGAGACAAATCCCTCCACCATCTCCAGGATCAAGCAGTTGATTCGTGATGGACTCGTTGAGTCGAATGGGGTTTCTGTTGCGCAGGTTCCCAAGTACTACGTTGCGACAAGCGGTGTAGTCAAATTGGCCGACCGGTTCAGGTCGCGGGGCTCAACGGCTGACGACTCGACTGTTCTCATCAAGAGCATCGTCAAGGATATTTGCCTCACGATTGAGAAACCAGAAGACGAAGTATGGCTGTACGGCTCTGGCCATGGAGCCTTTATCGCTCGTGCTGTTGCCGGTATCGTGCATCGAATAGGCATTCCGAGAACGCAGAATTTTGATGAGTTGTACGACGCGGCTGTTGGTCTTATCAAGGCGCATCTCGAGGATGACTTCAAGCGAGGCCCCCAACTGCTGCAAAAGAT
The DNA here is from genome assembly GCA_033439405.1 of Fusarium sp. NFCCI 5145. Taxonomy (NCBI): domain Eukaryota; kingdom Fungi; phylum Ascomycota; class Sordariomycetes; order Hypocreales; family Nectriaceae; genus Fusarium; species Fusarium sp. NFCCI 5145. Next base: position 35,756 of record JAWDHB010000319.1, read on the forward strand.
TAAGAGTGAAGCTTCTGATCCTCCGCGGATCCCTTTTGTTGGTTTGTTTGACACCATCATTCACAGCACAAAGACATCCTACGACATCTCATTCAATCCATCTATCGAAACTGTTCGCCATGCGTTAGCAATCAACGAGAATCGCTCCAACAGATCACCCGAGATTTTCAACATCCCAGAAGATGCAGACATGACACATAGATCGCTCATCCAAGCATGGTTCTTGGGCACTCACGAAGACATGATTGGCGGTACATCCCACGATGGCCTTTCACTCTACCCGCTGCAGTGGATGGTTCTGGAGAGTATCTTCTGTGGTCTCGGCGTCAACAACATGAGAGATTCAAAGGCAGCTGAAAATCCCATGGCGCTGGTCTGCCCTCAATATGCTGGAAATCTCCCACCGCTGGATGGATCAGAAGAGATCGAATGGCGACTTCAGTACTCGAACGGGCTCAGAACCAGCATGTTTGATCTTCAGAGTGCACATGCAAAGAAGTCAGCAACTGGTGTCGAGATCCACTCTATCAAACTTGACACGGATGTCTACAAGCATATTGCAAACCGGAAAATATTTGATTCAGATGGTGCACTGAAGGGATGGTGCGATGTTGGTACAGGCCATCTCATAATCCTCATTGTAGATCTGGACGCCGCTAACAAGCTTTAGGACCCTATGGAAACATGATCCATCCTTCTCTATTCTGTATTCTCGACAGATACCCTCGTCACCACGACCTGAAGAATTTCCAACTCCTGAAGAAGCCAATTTCTGATTTTCAGGACTCGCACCTCGTTGCCGACCCAAATGCGATGGCTCCATGGCTTCGAGACATGCAACTTCAAGCAAGCGGAGTTAAGGCCTTCCGAATTCTTGTATGCGGCAAGACAGGTGTTGGAAAATCTACCCTCATCAACAAGGTGTTTGGCGTTGAGATGACCGATGAGTCACTTTCTTATGACCAAGGTGTTCACGACATCAACGTTGCTTTTGAGTCTCCAAAGCACCCCGGTCTTTTGATCCATGATTCTAGAGGTTGGCAGGCTGGTAGCGATGCAGAGCTTGATCTGATCGCAAAGTTTCTGCGACATAGAGCGTTCCAAGAAGATCCAGCTGAAGCTCTTCACGTTATCTGGTAAGTTGACAAAAGACTATGATGTGGTTCCAGCTGACGTGATACCAGGTTTTGTGTTGATGCCGATGTTGCGCGTATCGAAGAAGCCGACAAACGAACATTCGCCACTATCGCCGAATACTCCCACCAAGTCCCCGTTTTTGTTGTTGGAACAAAGAAGGATAAACTTACAGGCTATCGGAAAATGCAGTATCTAGAAGAACTTATGGAGAAGACAGATGATTATAAAGAAGCCAAGCGCCTTGCAGAGGAAAAGGCCAACGCCGTTGCTGAGGAGCAATTTGCCGAGCTGAGAAACCAGCTTTCGCAGATTGAACACTACAAAGCCGACGGCTACTGCTGTCTTTCAAAGAGTAAGTCAAGTCTCGTTCTGAAATTGAATGATGGGTTCTGACTGTGATAGATGACGAGGCCGGAGTAAAGGACCTCCTCTCCCAAACCCTCGACCTGATCGTCGACGAACGCGTACGTCTCTTCTGTGTTGCCGCTCAAGTCGTTGATGTTGAACAGAAGATCAACTCAGCGATTACAGAGTGTATGAGACTAGGCACCCACGCAATCCGCACCGCCGCTGTTCCCCTCCCCTGCTCCGGCATGATCGGAACACCCACCGTCTCGCGCCTCATCTGTGAACACGTCTTGCAGTGCTTCGGCTTTCCCAAGGCTGCACCCGAGGAGATTGAGCGGATCATGTCAGACATCGTCATGAGCAACTTCAAGCAGTATCTCAAAGTCTCGCTGTCGCAGTTTGCGGCTGTCAGTACTGTTGCTGTGGGTGTTGCGGTGCCGACACTTGGTATTGGTATTATTGTCGGTGCTGCGGGGTGTATTCTGGGGTTGCCACCGACAGCGAGAATGCTGCTCAAGTGTTCGTGTGATATGATCCTTATCCTCGAGCGATCGTTCCGATATGATGGAAAGTATGTATCCATCAAGCAGATCGAGGATGCGGCCAAGTACTACGCGAAGACGACAATCACGACTTTTAACGGCAAGGAGAAGCGGCTGCAGCAACAAGTCCACGATGAGATCGATCAGCTTATTCCTCTCAAGAAGGTCAACGTGGGTTTCAGGTTCAACAAACTGCGATCGTCGGTGGAGGAGATTATCTATACCAACCGATTCGGCAATCCTCCTGACTATTCGTCTATCAGAAGTCCTTCCAGCGTAGGTCTCGACTTACAACCAGGCGGTCCTGTCGAGATGGATGCCGTACCCGTTATTTCAGAACTGCCCGGTGATGAGGTTGATCTATCAAGATTCTCGAAAGCCGACGAAAAGTCTGAAGAGAAACTACCGGTTCTCGAGCTAGACTCCACTGAAATTGGGGAAAGGGACAATCGTGCTTCCATGATCTCGAATTACTCAGGAACAACTACTCAGACTGGACCTTCGCTGGCAAACAAACTGGTCGAGATGCATGTCCAACCGCCTGAGCTTGCAGGAAATGCCCCAGGCGACGTAAAGAATGAACAGCTTGAGGTCCCCCCGCTCGCAACAAGGAGTAAGTCAGACTCTTCTGGTTCCCGATGGTCGAGCAAGCTATCGGGGTGGAAGTTGGGTAGAAAGTCGAAGACGCTGAAACAATGAGCAAGCGAGGGTTTGGATACAGGTTTGTTTTGGGTTTAAGCCACAGATACCACTATGTTGAAGGATATACGAGCTGTTATTTATGTTGAAACGTCTTTTGATTTCATCGAGTGTATTTAATAGCAATGAGGAAGATAATGAAGAGTATAACGATGTTGATGTCCGAGCCTAGTGAACATTCTGCTGCAATGCAACGCAAATGATTGATTACGAAATGGCTTTGAGGCTAACCCTGGCACAACTCAGGAGTACCTGTTAGAGGGAGCCGGCTGTAAGATTAAAGACCTCGATGAGGTTTCTTGATGCGCTGTCTCACTCTCACCAATGTCCTGAGATACCCCAGTACAAGATCCACATCTCCAAATCGCGAGAAAAGTGGAGTTCGTAAACCGTCCCAAAACGGCAATCGTTTTTACGAACCGTGCGCAGGACTCGACAAGCAACCCAGTAAGATATGATGGGATACATATAACGGCGGGGGAAGAATGCCCCGAGGCTTTTCTCCTTGGTTCTTCTCACTTTTATTTCTGTATTTTCCTTCTTCTTTTCCTTCTACCTACCTATGTTTTGCAGCTGCATTCGCTAGTCTGCATTTTCCATTCCAGCCTCTCCTTCATCAGACTCGAACACTAGGCTCTAGCCAGCACCCAGGATTTATTTGTTCCAGAAAACCGGTCATTTATTATAGCTGTGAGAAACAATCTGTACCTCCTTTATGTTTATGTATATTCTCTGCACCTTTGCTAACCTCTATTTGCAACCAGGCCCTTCCGATATGGCCGCCGATACCAAACCCCCAACCGACGTCGAACCGAAAGATGAGAAGTCTGCATCGGCAACCAAAGACTCTCATCGACCACAGAGAACTCCAAAGGTTGCTGATTACCTCCGAGTCTTCAGCTATGCAACAAAATGGGACTTCTTCATCTACGCCCTCGCCTCTTTTGCATCCATCGGCGCTGGCATAACGATGCCTCTGATGAACATCATCTTCGGCCAGCTCGTCAATCAGTTCACGGATTACTTCAAGGATAAGTCTAGTATATCCAAGTATGACTTTCAAGCAATCTTGAACAAGCAAGCCCTTTACATGATGGGTCTTTTCTTGGCTCGTTGGGGACTCAACACCATCAATAAATACTGCTTCCGCATGATTGGTATTCGGCTCTCTTCCGCAGTTCGTCTTCATTACCTTCAATCCCTCTTTTCGCAGTCTATTCATGTTATCGATTCCATGCCCGCCGGCGCACCCGCCACTGCCATCACTGCGACGTCCAATACTCTCCAAGTCGGCATCTCAGAGAGACTGGGAACCTTCTTGGAGTTCAACGGCACTATCTGGGCCGCTCTTATTGTCGCCTTCATCTGGAGTTGGGACATCACCTTGGTCGTTTCTTCTTTGATGCTTTATATGATTATTGTACTGTCCATCTCTATGCCAATACTTGTCAAAGGTCAGACCGCAACTGGTAGTGCAGACGCTCAAGGCACCGCCATCGCAAGTGAGGCGCTTCAAGGGGTTCGTTTGGTCACTGCCTGTGGTGCCCAGTCCCGTGTCATTGCTCGCTATAGGGAATATGTCGAAAAGGCGATGAAGGAAGGTCAGAAGACGGCTCCGTTTATGGGCCTTCACCTCGGTCTGGTTGTATGTCTATCCCCATCTCAAACCTGCCAAAATGCTAACAGTTAGGTAGTTCTTCGGCGTCTTCGGCGCATTCGGTCTTGCATTCTGGTACGGCACCAAACGATACATCGACGGCGCTATCGACAATCCCGGAGTTATCATCATCGTCCTCATGTCCGTTATGTTGATCCTCACTTCTTCGGAACGTATCGCCACCCCTCTGATGGCTGTCAGCAAAGCCATGGTTGCTGCTTGTGAGTTCTTCACAGTCATCGATGCACCACTACCCACTTCTGGCTCTACCAAACCAGACATCAACTCTTGCGATATTGTCTTTGACGATGTAACCTTCGAGTACCCCGGCCGCCCTGGAGTCCGTATCTTGGATGGATTGAGCTTCTGCATCCGCTCTGGACATAACACTGCCCTTGTTGGACCTTCTGGGTCTGGCAAGAGTACTATTGTTGGCTTGCTTGAGCGTTGGTATTCTCTGAGAGAACACCACGTATTGCCCCAGGTCGTTGAAGCCAAGCCACAAAAGAAGACCGACAGCGCCGAAAGCCAGCCTGAGGAAGAGGTTGATACTGTCATCGAGCCTATGTTGGCCGGCTCGGTCTCAATTGGTGGGAACAATCTCGAAGATATTAATCTCAAATGGTGGCGTTCTCAGATCGGGTTGGTTCAACAAGAACCGTTTCTCTTCAATGACACCATCTTCAACAACGTCGCTCATGGTCTCATCGGCTCCGAATGGCAAGATCAGCCGGAAGCCAAGAAGCGTGAGCTGGTTCGCGATGCCTGTCAAGAAGCGTATGCTGATGAGTTCATCAACCGACTGCCAGATGTTTGTGTCCCTGTCATTTCATGTTCTCTAATACTACTGTTCTAACACATGTACTAGGGTTATGATACACGGGTCGGCGACGGTGGCGCTAAACTATCCGGCGGGCAGAAGCAACGCCTAGCCATTGCAAGAAGCATCATCAAGAAGCCAACCATCATCATCTTGGACGAAGCTACCAGTGCCATTGACGCGAAAAGCGAGAAGATCGTCCAAGCTGCTCTTGATAGAGTCACACAGAACCGTACAACCATCACCATAGCTCATCGGCTCTCCACTATCAAGAAGGCCGATAACATTATCGTCTTACAGAAAGGAAGGGCTGTTGAACAAGGCTCACACGCGGATCTCATCGCAAATCCTTCGGGTGTTTACTCCTCACTGGTCAGAGCACAGGCTCTTCGAGTTACAGAACAAGCAGAGCGCACCACTCTCTTGGCGGATGATGAGTCTATTAAGCAGCATGTTGACGTCGGTTTATCCGACAAGGCCATTCCCGTGCCCGCACAAGAAGACTATACGAATAAACCTCGTGGTCTCTTTAAGAGTTTTGGCAAACTGCTCTACGAGCAGCGAAGGAAGTGGCCCAATTACATTGGCATCCTCCTATCGTCCATGGCTGTCGCTGCTGGAACACCCATTCAAGCCTGGCTCTTTGCCAAAGCCATTGGCGTCTTTCTCTTGCAGGGCGATGACTTGAAAACGGAGAGTCAATTCTGGGGCTTCATGTGGTTTGCTCTCGCCGGAGGTGTTGGCCTCGCCTATCTCTCAGAGGGATGGATTGGTATGCGCGTTCAGTACTACGTTAGTGCAGTGTACAAGTCGCAGTATCTCAACGACATGTTGTACCAGAAGATTTCCTTCTTCGATCAAGAAGAAAACTCCCACGGGTCTTTGAGTTCTCGAATCTCGAGCGATGCAAAGCAGCTGGAAGAACTCCTCGGTATCAACCTAGCACTGATGATATCTGCCATATTCAACATTACTGGATGTGTCATCATTTCTCTTGTCTTTGCTTGGAAACTTGGCTTGATATCCATGTCTGTCGTCCTGCCGGTAATGATAGTTGGTGGATGCTGGAAGTGGAAACATGAGGTCCATTTTGACAAGATGAACGCAGCCGTCTTCCAGGAAAGCTCCCAGTTTGCCACAGAAGCCATCGAGGCTATCAGAACAGTGTCCTCATTGACAATGGAAGACTCGATCAACAGTCGGTACCGCGACCTCTTGGATGGGCATGTCAAGGCAGCGAACCGCAAAGCCCAGTGGACCTCAGCGGTGTTTGGCTTCGCAGACAGTGTTGGTCTTGGTTGTCAAGCATTGCTATTTTGGTACGGTGGCGGACTCCTGGCTAAGGGTGAGTATACTATGGAGGCCTTTTTTGTCTGTTTTATGGCAGTGATCCAGGGAGCAGAGGCTGGTAGTCAAGGATTTGCTCTGGCGCCAAGTGCTGCACAAGTCACTGCATCTGCCAACCGCATTCTCGACGTGCAACAGTCTGTCCATCCCGATCATATGACAGAAAGTAAGCGTCGAGGAGGAATAGTCGATACCGAGGGAGGAGTTAAGATTGAGCTGCGAGATGTCTCTTTCAAGTACCCTACGAGGGACATTTCTGTCTTTGACAATCTGAATCTCACCATCGAGAAGGGCCAATACGCAGCTTTCGTCGGAGCTTCTGGCTGTGGAAAGACTACCGTAATCTCACTTCTCGAGCGATTCTATGATGTTGAGCATGGAAATGGTAGGGTCCTCTGCAACGGCCAAGACATCAGCGATACCAACGTGTATGACTATCGACAGGTGCTGTCCCTTGTATCTCAAGAGCCTGCCATGTTCCGAGGGTCCATCCGCGATAACATTCTATTCGGCGTTGCAAACCCCGAGAGTATATCTGATGAGAGGATCCACCAAGTCTGTCGCGATGCATTCATCCATGAGTTTATCGTGTCCCTGCCAGAAGGCTATAACACCGATGTCGGCCACAAAGGCGTGTCCATGTCCGGGGGACAGAAGCAACGAATTGCCATCGCACGAGCTTTGATCCGGGACCCCAAGATCCTTCTTCTGGACGAAGCAACTTCAGCTCTTGACTCGGAGTCGGAGAAGTACGTTGCAGCGGCAATTGACAAGGCCTGTAGCGGTCGAACTGTCATCTCTGTTGCTCATCGGCTTTCGACGATCCAGAATGCAGATGTCATCTTCGTTTTTGATGACGGGAAGGTAATCGAGAAAGGCACACATGCCGAGCTTGTTAGCAAGCAAGGTATCTATTGGGAAATGGTACGCTTTCTTCACTTCCAAAGGGTGTACAACTGTATTGACTTTTTTTTAGTGCCAGAACCAAGCTCTAGATCGATGATTTTTCAAGTTTACTCTTATCCATCGTATACCTTTCTACTTTTTGTTTGATCAATTTATTAGGTTCCTGTCTTTCCTTCATATCCAGATAGCTTCAGTGCAGACCACGGTTGGACTACTTTCCAATGCACATCCTTAGATCACATAGATTTATGCAACTTTAGTATATCACAGCTTAATATTAGACACAAACTGTGCTCTTCCCCCCAGGCATCTCCAGGCTTCTGTCTCTAACCTCCAGCTATCTCCGGCCAAAGCGTAAGCATATCTCCCAACAAAGGCTTCCCGGCAGCCGAAGGCGGTCTTCTCATCCACTCAACTGCGTCAAGATCTCCCTTTACCTCAGCCGTCTCCTCGACGAGCTTCCACTCACCGGTCACGACATCCTTATCTAGAAAGCACAACACAACGCGGTCACCGCCTTCTTCGAGCAGATACTCCCTGCGCAAAAGGCGGTGCCACTGCTCAAGGGCTGTGCCATCGGATGCATTTATCCGCTCCACCATTCTGTTTTTTCGGGCGATGACATACAGTGAGCGAGCATTCCAGATGCCGTCCTGGCCGGGGTAGTCTTTTAGCATCCATGCCGCTTCGTCGCGAAGAAGAGGGTCGCGGCAGAAAAGGGATATGAGAAATAGGTATGCGGCCATGTTGCATTGTAGTGAAAGCTGTTGAGCTGGTTTCTTCAAGTCTCGCTTTGCGGTGCGTATACTTATCTCTGCTAAAGAAAGGTACTCCCTAAATAGAGGCGTTTTGGCGTGGATCGGTTCAGAATCGTAGAAATGCGTCAGGTCGTCGAATACACAAGTTCCGAGGTAATGCAGTCGTAGATGAATAGCTCTGATGTATTCCGGAGATGCAGGATCTCCCATGATCGCGCGGTTGAAGAGCGGCATGAAAGCAGCTTCCAGCACTTGCAATTCCTTCGTAGAGGCTTCACATATCTCTCTGACACGAGGATCAGCTGTGATCTCTTTCCAAATCGCAGGGATAGCATCCGGGTTAGTTGAATCGAGGATGCCTGACTCTTGAACAGCTTCCATCAAGAGAGGGCCGACAGCAAGTTTGGCCCTCCTACCACTGAGCCAGTATTTCTCAAAGTCGTCCAGGCAGTCTAGAATAGGTGGTAGTTGTTCAGCCGGTGGATATGAGCGAGGTAATTCGCTTATCATAATCATAAAAGATTCGAGTGTTTGCTTCTTGGCACGCAGGCCTCTCGTAAAGTTTGGTAACGCTGGGCTGTGACCGATGCTACCGCGTAGAATCAACCGCGTCTGTGGTAGGAGCTGACTAAAAATATCTGCTATTACGGCGATGAGGGGTTTTGGATTTGGGGCGACGGATGTCATTAGACGTGACTCTGGGTCCGTCAATAGCGCAAGCAGCATAGCCAAGCCATGATTTAGGTGATCCAAGGCAGCTTTTCTGTTCCCTCGAAGTGTCTCAAAAGATAGAAACAGGACTGAGAGAAAGACTGCATCCTGTATAGAAGCCTGTTGGCTCTGGAGTTTCAATGCATGGCAGTAGTGAGCCACAGCGTTGAGATAGTCGGGATCTTCCTGCGCGGCCTCAGTCTCTGCGAATTGTATGGAGCCAAGATTTTGGTGATTGAATTTAGTGAACCATTTGCTCAGAGCCCCAATGCTAATTGCAGCATGGCGTACAATATCGTTAGTTCGAGCAACCTGGGGGAGAGTCACAGCCCATAAATCGCTGTTGAAGCCAGCAGAAATCCACGGACTCTGGACAACTTGGACGAACTCTTCAAAGTATAGTATGCTCTGAGCATCTCTGAAGTCAATCGAGTCACGGACAAGGTGTAGTTGCGTTGTCGGGGGGGCTGCGCAGGTGATGTGCTTTGGGTCCCATTGGATCTCAAATGCGTGCTTCCGCTTCTTTTCTGGAACGGCGTAGCCTTCACATACTCGTTTGTTTCTGACACAATTTCGGCAGTGAGGCTTTACTTCGTCACATTTGACGTGACGCTTTTTGCAGGTGATACAGCCTGTCCTGACTTTGCTTACACTTGTACGAGTTAACTTTGGCTTAGTGAGGCTATGGGCTTTGTCAGCTATAAAACACAGTTGCAGGGTAGAGTCAAGTGTATTTACTCCTTCTTTGATGAAATTTGGATCTGCATTGGTATAGAATCCTTTTTTGTATCCATGGTGCCGTTGAACGAGAAGGATCAAGACAGATTGCGCTGATATGGATGCTGACCATGTACCTAACTATTGATTGCTGCATTCGCGGAGTCCGGTGAAACCCCGAAGCGCGCCGATTATTATTCCGCCAGGAGTTGTCTTGCACATTCAGCCTGGGCCTTGCACCAGATCCCTGGCTACCTATCAAATTGACGACATATCGAGATCATTTGCAGCTGTGATGGCTGGGGGCGGAGTAATACGGCATACGGAATCCCGAAGATTGTGGCCGAGAGGTGAAGCAAACCACCTCAGTCAAGGCAGAATGAGAATGGTCCATGGCTGCTGTGTCGCTGGTGCACGCTAATTGAATCCTCCAAATTTAAGCACGCGATCAGCCGGCGTTCTCCAGGTTGGGACCTAGACTATGACGAACAACAGTTGCATCGTTCCCCACGTTGGGGCAGTGCGGGCCAGTTCCTACTGTAACGCTGGATTTCTGGTACGAACACATGGCATCCAATTCATTCATTGATCTGCACACCTCATCAAGAGTAAATCGGCGTCTGCCTTTTTTAGCCATTGAACAGGCAACAACAAAAAATGCCACTAGCATTCCAATGCAAACAAGCTTAATTCGACGCTATGGGCAATTGATCTGTATCAACAAAACCAGGCTTGAGGTTAATGAGTTTGCTAAGCCCCCTGAGAACATTAGCGCAACCTAAATTTCGGGTAGTGGGCCCAGACCCCTGAAAGAATGGTCTCAATGGGCCCTGACAGGAGAGTCAGCACTGTACCTAGCTGCGCAAATAAGGGATGGATATAAAGCTTACCTTAGCCCTACCGCCCCGTCTCTGGCGTTTCAAGCCTCTTGGAAGGGTCTCCGTCCTCTTCTCTTCCTACATCATCTTGGCATCTCTTTAACCTCGTCTTTTTGCAATCTCGTTTTTGTTGCTTCTGGTCATGATTCGCGCTGGTTTGCGATCTGTGGCATCTTCCCTTGACCTCTAACTTTGTGCGCGTTTGCGCCAAAGCGAACCCTCCATCCATCGGCCCGCTCGCACGTTTAGTTCAAGGTACCTTAATTCACGACATCATGAAGCTACAGGCTCCTGCCAAGGCCATCTTGCGCTTCCTCTTGGCTGTCGTATCGCGTTTCGCCAATCGCCGATTCTTCTTCACTTTTACCTCTATCGCCCTTTGGACCGCCAAGATAATACATATTCAAGACCATGTCAACGCTGTCCATCCCCACTTCCTGCGACAATGGGCCTACTCCTTCGTCGGTCAGGACATCGCCGTCCTCACCCTCTTCCGACTCCTCCTTGACCATTGGGTCGTCGGCTTGCCATTCCTTGGCCAGATTCTAGTCCTCTTCGTCACCGGTCTTCTCATGCTCTACACTTCCGCCATCAGCATCGTCTTCGTCTCCTTCTACCTCGTTGCCGGTTCCGAAATCCACCTCCGAAACGTATCCCTACCAACCGATCCCTCGTCTCGAGCCCTTATACTATCGGGGAGCTTGTCATTCGCTCTGGTGTTTTGTCTGACTTTCGGGTCTGCCTGCCTCCTACAGAACTTCTGCTATGGCCTGCATTGCTACCCTGCCGACGTCGTCAATTGGCCGTTTGCCACTACATGGCACCTGTTTCGCCGACTCGTTTTGCGAGAGAACAACTACTCTCGTATCCCACAGCTTGACGTGGAGGGCCAAGCCAAGCTTTCCACTGATGAACACCGCGACGCATTCCTTGACGAAGTTGCCCGAACACAACACTCGGCACCTCGATTTACACAGAAGCTTGGTTACATCTTCAACCTCCTAGCGTACGCCACCACGACTCTTGTCATCTTCATGCTTCTCTACGCCGCTTATGAGCGAGAAGACGATCGGTCCCTCGTCTTTCTATCATGGACAGCCCCATTGCTACCTTTCGTCGACTTGGCTGCCTCTTCGCCACTGCTACAAAATATAGACTCAAATTGGGGCGTCGGCATTCAACATGAGTGGGATGGCAAGTCGGCATTGACCAAGCCCATCACCCTGGATTGGCTCCCCAAAGGTACAAAGTTGGGTGGCTTTGAGGACTGGTATGAAGGTCGAAAGCATTACAATGCAGATGCCGATCCCATGAAAATCTCGAACCTCGACCAAGATCTTCGTTCCGAGCTGCGCGACAAGCTTCAAGACGTTCCTGTGCGACATGTCATCCTCATCTTCCTCGAGAGTACACGGAACGACGTTTTCCCCATCAAAAACAACAGCCTGATCTGGAACCATCTGGCCGACACCTACCCAGACGGCATCCTCCCGCAAGAGGCTCAAGATCGACTTGCGACTTTGACCCCGACTGCGAATTTTATCACGGGCGACTACGACGACGGTTTCGAGCACGATGAAGCAGACAAGGCGAAGCGCGGTGGCCTTCACTTTACCCAAGCTCACACGACTGCGACATATACACTGAAAAGCTTGGCTGGTACGCTTTGTGGCATTGCACCGTTATTGGCAGACTTTAACCTCGATTACGACCACCACGTCTACCAACCATGTCTGGCACAAATCTTCAACGCCATGAACGAGTTGGACGCGTCTATTGGCGACACTTCACACCCCTTCACGCGCTCCAAATGGCAATCCTACTTTTACCAAGCCTCGACGATGGCATATGACAAGCAATACGAATTGATCAATGCTTTAGGATTCCCCGATGAACATATCGTCAACCGAGAATACCTCCGATCTGAGAATGCCACACACGGCCCTGTCACGTTGCCCAACATCAACGCTTTCGCTTTCGAAGAGGACCCCCTCGAGGACTACATTCGCGATGCTTTTGTGTCGGCCAGGGAGAAGGATGAGCGAGTTTTCCTTTCGCATATTACAAGCACAAGCCACCACGCTTTTAAGATGCCCGAGCACGAAGAGTACATCCCCGTTGCTAACGGTCTCGACATGCTATCGCATTACATCAATACCGAAGGCTACTCTGACAAGTGGCTACGGAAGGTCTTGAACGTCCTCGATGAGGAGGGTGTAGCCAACGAGACCCTGGTGGTTTTTGTTGGAGACCACGGTCTTTCGCTGCCCGAGAATAACGTCGTTTCTCCCTACTACAACCCTAATGTCGGTATCGACCACGTTCCACTGGTATTTTCTCATCCACTGCTGCCAGCATTCGACGTCCATGATCCGGTACACTCTTCACAGATCTTACCCACAATTCTCGACATACTTCGCGAGACAGGCTCATTAAACAACGCAAGCCATCAGGCCGCGACAGATTTAATCCGTAATTACGAAGGGCAGTCCCTTATCCGACCACAACTCAACCAAAATGCAGAGACGGGGCAGGGAGACTGGCAATTTGTCGTCGTCAATCCTGGACGGGCCACGGTGACAGCTCGAGATGCACGCCGTCCTGAGCTTCACCTTGTCGTTCCCCTGATTGACAACGTTGAATGGCGGTTTACCAACCTTACCGAGGACCCAACCGAACATTCTTCTGTGATGGGGTTTGAGTTTCGCTCCTTCTGCGACAACATCGGGCATAGATATGACGACGAGCTTGCAAAATGGGCCGAAGAAGGCGCATTTATGGCTCGGTGGTGGGTAGAGGAAAACAGCAAGCGATGGCGTTTTGGGCCGTACGCGGATTTGAAGCTCGGAGATCACATACCTCTGAAGCCCTCTTGAATTATTTGGTTTGCACATCACATCATTGTTTGGCGTTGGGCTCGGCATTGGGCATTTGTATTTTTTGGTGGCATTGGAGGCGTCTATCTGTATAGATCATCAGCATGATTAGGTTCATCATCTGCATCAAACATATATTATGACTTCTTCAAAACATATCCAACTAAGCATGAAAGATCCGTGAATGCCTTATCTCAACATGTTATCAGGCCCTTTTTACCAGTTGCAGCTACAACTCACTTCGCTTGCCTTCTGTCCTTCTCTCCTTTTCACATCTTCCCCCCTCTTGACACCCAACAGGCGCTTCTTGTCGCCACCGCGCATATTGGGCCGCCCCTCTGGCGCTGGCAAATACTGGATCAATCTCCTTGTCTTTACCACTGACAACAGGAACCCGTGCTCCTATGTTGTCGCCACCTCTGGGATTATATCCACTATCTATGAGTGCCTTATCCAATGCGTCAAGGAACGCCGGGTGGGTTGAGTTCTCTCCCACGAGCAGAATCTCGCTTAGACGGCCTTTATCGGGAAGCTTCATGTCCTTGGTGAAGAAGGTTCGCAACGTATCAGCAACGTGAAACCAAAACCCGGCTTCACAGCCCCAAATCCTCCAGTGATCTAGTCCCATGACAAGATTCATAAATACTTGTTCATCTTTTCTTGGCTGGAGCCACGTGAATGCTGAATTGGTCCTGATTACTTCGGCCCGGAGGTCAGTCCTGGTGAGCCCTACTATCACCGCCATCTCTAGTGGCGCCTCGGAAAGCTCTTCTTCACACTTCCAGTAGTCTTTATAATTCTTGCATAAACCCTTTCCATGGGCGGCTAGAACAGCGTGGGCTTCTGTGAGTTGCGTAGGATACGGTCCAACGTCAGGCATTGGGATCACAATCTTTGGGCGGGGTAGATCAGCCACCCAAGGTCGAAGATGGGCATATTCGAGTGCATCCCAGATATCCTCTTCTACAAGACCTTTGATACGCGGGTGTGACACGGCGACTCTGTCAAGGGGGCCATCGACCAGGGTAGCATCCCGCAGTGAGACAAGCATGGCCGCGAGCACACCGACATCAGGCGTCGCTGGTCTCCCGATCTTCTTGTTGATGGACCGTCTCCATCTTTGCCACCTGGATGGTGGTGGAGGAGGCCAAGCCATATCTGCCAAACGATACATCAGGGCCGCATAGTCTTTGGTTGCAGGAATGTATGCAATATCCCTCACAGTGCCATTGTAAAAGTGTACTGCTGAAGTGCTATACGGCATGTTAGTTGGGATGGGCAATTTGGAGGACATCATTGACAATACCCAGAAGAGAGTGAGAGACTAAACCCGATACCAGGAGCATCGTGAACACTTGCAGGCAGACAATCGGCGCATGGATGGACAATTATAGGCATGCCAGGGCCGTCGAAGTCAAAGGCGCCAGCGCCTACAGTCAGGGCAAGGAGGTAGAAAGACCACATTTTAGGTAGAAGATTGAGCTGGCCAGGTTCTGCGCAAGTCCTGGATGCCTACGCGTAATCAGATCATGGGGTCAGGTGACAGAGGCCTACAGAGTTGAAGCGAATGTCTCTCAATCATGATTGGTCTTGGCATCTATAGGCAACTAACCTTTTCTACCTAATAGTTTTCGAGCCAGCAACAAATAAACAGCCGGCAAGTTGACTGGCAGCGATGTGATGTCCTCCAATTTAGATGCCCAATTCTGTTTCAGCTCCTTCATCTGCGTTCTTGGGGTGGATGAATCTGCCAGGCATTACACAGATTAAGAATTACTTCATAGACAAAGAATGGCTGGAGCTGCCAGTGTTAACTTCATGTATGTGTGTATTCCCAGCTACCTATGTCGAGGTTGAGAAACGACCTTTGTTTAACGAGTCAAGGTTTGGGCCGATCCATCAGAGGTTTTCCTTTTTGGCGGGGTTAATATCAATTGCCCCGCATCCAACATGTGCCTCTCTGCGCCCCTCAGTGCATAGAACTGGACAATGCGACAGACAAATAACGAATCGATAGGTCTCGCTTAAGAGACATGATGACATTATTCCCGGCGACTTTTAAAAGAGGTTCGTGTATTTACTAAACCCCAGGACCCTGTGATGATTGCCGCTACCCCAGCTTGTCCAGAGGGCCGGGACCTAGAGTCAATTGGGATGGATACCCTAGGCCTAGGGCTGGCTTTGAACATTCATGTTCTTTGCCTTTGCAGCAGAATGGATCGTTCGCAATGATATGATCTGACGTCTCAATTCATGGATCTTGGTTCTGGATATTGTCTTGTCCAGAACCACATACCGTGAATGTTTGCCGTGAGAGCGATCTCGAACCTGTAACAGTTATGGTAATCAGCTATGCACGTGAAATGCTTCGCAGAGCCAAACCAGACCAAACCAGTCAGAAAACGACCAGAAATCATACGAGAACCATATCCGGTAAGAAGAATCGGCAATCTGTTCATCCAGAAGGTGAACAAAATTGGAGAAACAAAGATCCGCTGGGTAAGCAATCGGCATCTTGGTACGGCACCTTCGGGTAAGAGTATTTCCCCCGGTTCGGGTCCGCTACCCCAAGATTGAATCTTGACAGACTGGCCAATGATGATTCAGTATTTGCAATGGTCATTCTGACGTGGAGAGCCGACTTGAATTGCCGCTACCGTTGGCGTCCATGATCCACGGCCCCGCCCCCTCCATGTCTCCCGGCTACGGTAACGGCAAAGGTCAGATCCCCTTCATACTTAACGTCGCGACCGCCAGCTTCTGGGGAACCGTTTTTGTGCTTTCCCATCATCAAGCATCTCTGCATTAGATACCCCAGATATCCAAAGTTCTTCTTTTTCCTACCTACACATCACAATGGCTTCCAACGGTACCAACGGCGCCAAGGCGCAATCTAAGTTCGACCCCAACTTCACAGACCACGTCATTGGCCTCATGAGCCCCGAGACCGAGCCCCGACAGCGTGAGATCTTGTCCTCTCTCATCCGTCACATGCACGACTTCTGCAGAGAGGTTGAGCTCAAGCAGGATGAGTGGATTATCGGTGTCAACTACATCAACTCTCTTGGCCAGGCCTACAAGAAGAACCGCAACGAGACATGGCGAGTATGCGACATTCTCGGCATTGAGTCGTAAGCCACCCCCTCTTCAATTGTCCTCACCCAAGGATCAACCACTAACAAAAGAAATGCAGTCTTGTCGATGAGATCAACCACAAGGTCGTCACCGAAACCGGCAAGGCCCCTACATCCTCCAGCATCCTCGGTCCCTTCTGGTCTCCCGAGACCCCCTTCCGCGACAATGGCGGCAGCGTCGTCCAGGACATGCCCAAAGACGGACAGCTCACATTCTTCCACGGTGTCATCCGCGACATCGACACCGGAAAGGGCATCCCCAACGCCGTTTTCGACATGTGGCAAGCCAGCACCAACGGCAAATACGACGCCCACGACCCCGAGAACCAATCGCGCCACAACCTCCGCGGCAAGTTCCGCACCGACGCTGACGGCAAGTTCTGGTTCTACTGCCTCAAGCCCACCGAGTACGCCATCGACACCTCGGGTCCTTCCGCCGAGCTCCTCAAGATCATGGGCCGTCACCCTTACCGCCCTGCTCACATCCACATCATGGTCACCCACGATGATTATCTCGGTGTCACTGCTCAGCTGTACCCCAACGACGACCCCTACCTCGAGACCGACACTGCTTGCGCTGTCAAGGACGATCTCCTGCTTGACTTCAAGCCTGTCAAGGATGAGCCCAAGGGCGCTGTTCTCGATGTCGAGTACAATGTCAACCTTGCTTCCAAGAAGTACAAGCCTGATAACACAATGCTGATGGAGAACGCCAATCAAAACAAGTTTTAAGAGAATAAAATGAAAAAAAGAAAGAGAATGGAAAAGAGCATGGTGGATGTATATACACAGCATTGGATGAGTGGTCATTTTAGCGTTTGAATCATATCTTCGATGACTATTGGATAGTAAGAAATGAAAATTACTAAATCTAAGATTGAAACCATCTGTGCCAGCTTTAGCAACCAACAAGTTCATGTCATGTATAAGTTCACGGTCTTGTTTTAGAAATTAGAAACCTTGCGCCATCTCTAGTATTACTCCGCTATATTACTTTACTATATTACTTCTTATTAGCTATTTAATTATTACTGCAAGGCACCTTATAATTTATTTCTTTTATAATAACTAACTAACTAATTAAGTAAGTAATTAATTACTATAAAATCTCTTTCTTAACCTTTTCTCCCTTTCCTATTTAATTAATTAGAAGTTTAAACTTTTCCCTAAATACTAAAACCTTTCTTCCTTATTCCCTATTTTACCTTATTAACTAAATACTAAAACCTTCTTATTTTATTTTACCTTATTAACTAATAATATAAACTTTTCCTTAAATACTAAAACCTTTCTTCCCTATTCCCTATTTTGCCCTATTAACTAAATGCCAAAACCCTCT